>VDFB02137261.1:134564-238227 GCA_007258455.2 Sequoia sempervirens | reverse complement strand
TATCCGCCTCTTTGTATAATACATGTGAAGCATGACATGTGATGTATAATTGTATAGTTAGCCACTACGCTTAGATGCATGGAGGATGTATTAGAGGAGCTTGGTATTTCAAAACTATTCATGGAGACTTTATAAGTGTATTGTAATATTTCATTGTTGAATAATGCATTGAATGTGGATGCTTTTGAAGGTTGTGTTTTTCTCTCATGAAGTGTTTTCCTAGGGTATATCTTGTGACATTTTGATGTTATGTTTGTCTATTCCTCTTAAAATGATGTATTTGAAAATTTGTTTGCATAATTCTCTCTTGGAGTTATGGAATTTTCTTTTTATTTTCTGGGCTTCATCATTAAATTTTATCAAACCAACTTGTAAAAATGACACAAACACTAGCATAATCTATCTTAGAAAATGAAATAAAATTTGCAAACCAAATATGCAATACATTTATAAGATATTTTACTCTCCCATCACCAATACAAATTTTACCTTTCCTTGGTCTTTACAACTTATGCACTACTACTATCACTAAGAAATATCTCACCACCATTGTATGTTTATGTGATATAAGGCATCTTAAATCAATCAACTATAAGACATCACAACAATTATAGTAGAAATAAACAATACCTTAATAACATTATCATTAGAGGATTTATTAGTAAAGAAATCATGAATAATATTTTTCTTATTTCTATATTTGTTATTCAAATGACCTAGCTTCCCATAGTTCCAATATCATAGCTTTTCATTACTAAAGGCTTTAGACATTCTCTTGTTTATATATATCCTTATCTCCCATTTTTAACCACACTGCCTACCTTAAATATGTAGTGCATACTTGGTACACTCATACATATGCAAACATTAATTAAATTCCTTGGAAGTTGAGTGTCCTAGATTTAGGTCCTAGGACCCATTCGCCTAAGGGAAAATGGGTCCTCCTTAAGTTGAGGATCTCAAATTTTAATATGTTTTTGGTGGTATTTTTTATGATTCAAATTCAAATTGCAATTATCGGATTTGATGTTAATTATTAGGAAATTAGAAAATTACCTATAAATAAGGTATTTTTATCAATTCAAGCATCAAGATCAACATCTAATCAACTATTTCATGAAGATTAAGACTTTGAGAGATGTGTTAGACTTCAATCCTCTAAGGATCTCCATTCAATGGTTTGGTGAGTTGTAACATAGCATTTTTCATTCATCATTCCTTCCATTCATGTTTCATTTCATTTCAAGGTTTAATTACCAAAATGAGGTTTGACCAAGGCAAACCCCCATTCACCAAAAACAAACAATTTTTCCCTCTTTGTGTATGTGCAGATTTGTAGGTGAAGAAGGATTGAAGATTGATCAAAAGAGCATTATACATTTAAGTTGTCAAAGTTGTCATCAAAGTTGTCAAGCCATAGAATCTTACTTGTAAAATTCAATTCTGGCTTTTTGATAGTGAAATTTGGAGGAATTAGGAGTGCAAATCTAGGAGCAAAGGACTGTGAAATCAAATTTTGGATCCCCGTAGCAAGATCCATTCGCCCGGGTGAATCTGTTTTAGGAGGACATTCAACAGCTTTTGGTGACTGGTATACATCAACTTACCCTTCTCAAATCTGCTAGAATTTTACTATTTCTGCTTTTGTTATGCTTTAAATTGATGATCCAAGTTTAAGATTGCATAATTGAGTTCATTTACTATTTTTAGTTTTTCTCCCCAAAGTGCATTTCAGGTAGATTTTACCCTGTCTTGTCATAGGGAAATTTGCAAGATCTCCAATAGAGTTGACTCACCTAAGGGTTGAAAGTCAATCCTACCTTTGGGGACCTCATTTCCTAATGAAATTGGAGAAACATAGGTGCATCACATCACCCCATTTCAATGTAGAAAAAGCACTCACATTTTTCATCATTTCATTTTGGTAAACCTGACATTGTACATCTTAATTTTTTAAATTGGAGTTCATTAAAACCTTAGATCTAGGATTTGCAATAGTTTAAATTTCATTTAGGGTTGTTAAATTTTCATTATTTTTCATCTCATTTTGGGTTGTTAAATTTGCATTTTTGGATTGTTTAAAATATGAAAAATTAAAAAAAAAAAGCATGCATATTACATTGATTTTTCATAGTACTTGCATATTAATGTATTTTCAGTCATTTACATTCATAAATTTGGTCTAAACTGCATTTCAAAAAGTGTCACTTTGTTCATCATTTGTCACTAATTTCATTTGCATTAGGATACCTAAATCTAGAAAATTTTGTCACTGAAACCACAGTCTGTAATCTGAAACAATAAATTAGAAATTCAAAATTTCATTTTTTAGATCCTTGACCTAGGACCCATTCACCCTAGGGCGAATAAGTCCTTGTATAGGTGTTGTTTCAAAATTTTGGGTAGTAATTTGTCTCTGATTTCTTTATTTTCTTTTCTTGTTAAATTTGTGTTTTAATTTCAAAAATACAAAAATTATGTACTTTCTTGCATTAAGTTCAATTGGTCAAATCAAGTGCATTGTTTAAAATCAAAATTGGAATTATAAGACATCATTTTCAAGATTTTTCATAGCATAATTAGTAGATTATGTTGTGTAAATATGAAAAGTGCAAAATATTTTTACATACAAGCATTGCACTTCATACTTTTTTTTTTTTTTGTGTTCATTGCATTTGAATAGTACCCTTTTTCCATTTTGGGTCCACTTAGGTTTGGTGAAACTTGTATGAGCTTCACAACCTGGTGTCCTATTTCCAATACTTTAGTGAGACATAGTTTTAGACTCATGCCATCCTACACTACTACATTTGTTGTAGATCTTGAGTTTTCCACCTCTCTCACTCATAGTGTTGACACTAGTCAACCCATTATGGATCATAGCTTTAATACTACATTTCCCATGCCCATGCCCACCCTACCCACAAACAATGTGACTGATGCTGACACAATGGTTTCTAATGTCCCTCAAGAAAACCTAAAATGAATGGATGAAGCCTTAGAAAAATGGCAAAAATTTGTGAGTTCTAAATACATTGCCGATACTATGGTTCCTATCATAGATAACATGAGGAAAGTGCTTGATAATGAACAAGGAAATATCTTGTGCATAGCCTAGCTCATATCATTGATACTCATGTCTCTACAATGGCTAGTTGTGCTCAAACTTTGGGGTACACTAAAAGTTAAGGTGGAAATCTAATTCCTTCTTCCACAACTATGGCCTCTATTCCTACATACACTAATCCAATTGTTACTACAACAAAGAAACCCATTAGTAGTGTCAATACAACCTTAGGTATTTCCACTGGGAATCCCTTTAGTTTTGTGCATTCAAATCTCATATCTCCTAATCCAACTCCCCTCAAAAACTTACAATTCACTTGTCCTCCAAATACATATACACCCTCACCTTATTCACCTCCATCTCACAACACAACCAATGATTCCATCCTCAACCAACTCTTGTAAAATGTTTCATCCCTCCAACAACAAATTTCCACATTAAACCAAAATAAAAATGGCTAACCTTTACAATATGTCAAAACAAACCCGTTATCCTTGTAGATATTGAGAGCACAAATGCCACAAGGCATAGAGATTCATAGATTTGAGAAATATAGTGGTAAAGAAGATTGTAGCAAACATGTCTCAACATATGCAACCTTATGTAGTGACTTCATTTTTGAAGAAAAAATCTTGGCTAATATTTTCCCTAGGTCTTTGAAAGATACAACCTTGGGGTGGTTTTTCTCTTTACTGAAAAACTCAATTATTTCATTCAATGAGCTTGTTGATGCATTTCTTAACCATTTCCAAGTGCACATTGGTCCCAAGATGACCTTAGCTAATTTAATGAAATGTAAACAAAATAATGATGAAAAGATCACCAATTTTATAACACAATACCAATTTCTTTACTCACAAATCAACATTAAGATTCTTGATGTTGATCTTCAAATAATTTTCATTGAAAATTTGCAAGAAAAAATTCAAGAAAAGCTTGGAATGATGAAATTTCCCTCCTTTACACATTTGTGCATAGACCTTCATGACTATCAAAATTTGGTTAGTCATCGTGAAGCAAAAACTCCTTCTAACTATCCCGATAAATCCAAATTCACGCCCCATAACAATTTCCAACCATTCAAGAAACAAGATAAGAAATTTTTACAGATAAATCCACCCCAAAAAGTCATGTTGAATCTCAAGTGGCTACCATAAAAACAACAAATCCATATTGATTTTGGGAAAGGAGTAGATAGTTTACCCTGTGACCTGATACCCTCCATTCCATCATGTTGCAACTTATGAGTAAGAAATTAGTCACCTTACCTCCTATTAGAGCCATTGATACCACTAAGCCCTTACCTCCAAAATTTAACTCAAATGCCTTTTGCCATTATCACTGACAAAATGGACACGATACATAATATTGTAAGCATCTTAAACATATTGTGTAAGACCTCATTGATTCTAATCACATCCAGATTGGTGGTGTTAATGATCAAGGAAATAATTATGTTGCCCCACCCAACCAAAATTTGCAAATCTTTACTAATCCCATGCCAAATCATAACATCTCTTTTGTGAAAGCTAATGATGCCAAGAATGATGTGATGAATGTTGACATGATTGATGATAACATGAGTGATTTTAATAATGGATATGATACTCTAGTCAATTTCATTGATGTTCAACCTCATAATGGCTAAACCAACTTGTCTATGAACATTTATTTCTCACAAAATGACATAATCAAACATGCACCCAATGGTCCTCTTTACATTGCTGGAAGAATCAATGAAAATCCTACTAATGGGATATTAATTGATCCTGTGTGTGTAGAGAATGTGATCACTAAGGAATTATCATTTGTACATGAACTTTATCAAGATTCTTATGAACAATCAATAGCATGGATCAAAACACATAATGGTTTTGTAAGGAAAGCTTAGGTGCGGAACAAACTCTCCTAACGTCAAAACCTTAGGAAGAATGCAGAGGTGATTTTAAATTTTGCAATTATAGTTCAATTAAGATACACTTGAAATGATTAACAGAATAGAGAAATGAACATACACAATTTGAACACCAGATTTACGTGGGAAAACCCTTATGGAAGAAAAACCCACCACACCAAGAAAATCCTCTTTGTATTACAGTAAAGAAAATTACATACAGAGTTCAGACTTAACTTTCTGATGTTAATTTATAACAACATAATTTCCTTGATCAACCTTGTACAAAACATCCCAGTTACAATGCTCTCTGAATTGAATTCACACACACTGATCACACATCAAACTATTCACCGAACCGATCATCATCTTCGATTATAGAGTATATCCATGTCGTTCATGGTCTGTTGATCTTCCTCATAGGAACAGCCGCAACAGTCCAACTGCTAGCGGTTCACATTCTGCTTCTCTAATTGGTCGAAGAAAAACCATGTAGGATAGACATTCAGTCAAGACATTCAAATAGTATTGCATGTCGGTGAGACACTAGGCCATGTCTCCCTGATGCCACAATGTCCAATTGTCGTTATCGACCAGAGTCACCACCATTGGAAAGAGTCATATCGAGTTCAAAACTATCACTCAAACTCACCCTATCGATAAGACATTACATCAATATCCACTACAGAAGCATCAACTAGACCATTGCTATCGCTAAGACTTCACACTGATGTTCAACTCATGTAGCTCTATCGACAAGACCATCGCTATCGGTGAGACATCATACCAAATACATAATAGTCAGAGAGATCGCCGCTATCACCAAGAGTTCATATCAAATGCACCAGCCTGTTGGTGAGAGAAACACCATTGCCAAGAGTACATATTGAAGTTATATACCCATCGGCGAGACCACAACCATCGATAGATCATACCGAGTGTAAAACTTTCGGCGATACCACAACCATCGCTTAGACTCTTATCGAGCCTTCATGTCAGCTCGATGACTTTGAGTGTATAACCATCAACGAGACATATCTTGTTGGAATGAGTCATTTTGAAAGTTCACATCTCTCCTCGATGACTTATGTCACCATGAGTCTCCCCGGTAACCATTAGAAACCAAACCGTTGGCAAGAGGTTTGCTTGGGCGGAGAGAGATGGGAAACTCACAGTGATCGAAATGTCTTGCCGATGACTCCCGTCGGCAAGACAAAAATAAAGTCTCGATGACCTGAGCATTTCAAATGATTAGAACACAGCTGCTAGCCGGTAAGACTTTCAGAGGGTCTCACCGACTTTTCTCTTTTAGGAGTTTCATGCCAATAAGATTGAGGCACATTTTCCAACAATCTCCCACTTGACGAAGATCTTACTAATACCTATAGAACACAACAAAACTACTGAAAGTCATGGGCACTAAGGCCCATCGAACTGGCACACCACCTGAAATTTTCTGTGCTCACTGGCTTCGTCAATGCATCTGCAAAATTTTCCAAAGTATCCACTTTTTCTAAAGAGACCTTTCCATCCTCCACCATATCTCTTACAAAATGATACTGCACATCAATATGTTTCATCCTGGCATGGAAAGTAGGATTTTTTGCCAAACAAATAGCACTATGACTGTCACAATATATTGTAATTATCCCTACATCAAGCCCAATGTTAGAACACAAATGTTTTAACCAGATTACTTCTTTACAAGCATGTGTTGCTGCTATGTATTCTGCCTATGTAGTGGACAAAGCGACTACAACCTGCCACATACTCATCCAACTAACTGCACCACCATTCATCATGAAAATATATCCACTGGTGGATCTTCTGCTATCAACGTCCCCTGCCCAAATCAGAATCCACATAGATTCAAATGTTGAGAGCTCTGTGATTCAACCAAATTGCCATGGTAACACAAAGCATATTCTGAAGTGCCCTTCAGATATCTGAACACTCTTTTCACAACATCCCAATGTGTCCTTCTAGGATTTTCCATAAAATGACTAAGTACTCCCACTGCTTGGGAAATGTCTGGTCTTGTACAAACCATTGCATACATTAAACTGCCAACTGCACTAGCATAAGACACTCTATTCATGTCCTCTATTTTAGTAGGAGATTTTGGACAGTCTTCAACAAATAGCTTCGTTCCCTACAAAATTGGAACAACTAGCTGCTTGTAATCATTCATACAAAATATCTCCAGAACAGTATTAATATACTTACTCTAACTGAGCCAAAGTTTTCTACTCTTCTTGTCCCTGGTTATTTCCATTCCCAAAATATACCTGGCTGCACCAAGATCTTTCATTTCAAACTTTGCAGACAATTGGGATTTTAGATCAGAAATCATTAACTTACTATTGCCTATGGACAACATATCATCAACATAGAGAGAAATAATAAGAATACAATCACTTTTAGCTTTGTAATATACACAATGATCAGATTTTGATCTTACAAATCCCAATGACAACACAAAAGTGTCAAATTTCTAGTACCACATTCTAGGAGATTGTTTTAAACCATACATACATTTTTTCAACTTGCAAACCAGTTTCTCTTTACCTTTTTCCACAAAGTGCTTAGGCTGGGACATACAAATTTCTTCTTCAAGGTCACCATGAAGAAATGATGTCTTCACATCCATATGTTCAATCTCTAAGTCATACGCTGCTGCAAGTGACAAAAGAAATCTGATAGACGTCAACTTAGCTACAGGAGAAAATATTTCTCCATAATCAATTCCCTCTACTTGGGAATATCCGTTCACAACCAACCTTGCCTTATACTTTTCCACACTACCTTCCAAACCTATTTTCTTTTTAAATACCCATATGCAGCCAAAAACTTTTCTGCCTTCAGGCAAGGGCACAAAACTCCAAGTATCATTCTTTTCTAATGATGCCATTTCTTCATTCATGGCTTCCAACCAAGAGTCTGAATCAAACATTCTAAATGCCTCTTTCACAGTCCTAGGCTCATCAATGCTAGAAATTAAAGCATAGGCACAAGTAGAATCTAATAAAGAAAAACCATACCTATTAGGTTGCTTTCTTTCACATGTTGACCTCCTCATAGGTTGAGGCTAAGGTTGTTGTTCTTCTTCAAAACTCTCAAAACTACTTGAGCTCTCCTCAGTTTCAGGTACATTTTGATTTTTCAATTCCTCTTTATCTAGTGTCTGAGGAATTTCAACTACATCCTTTTTATTTTCTGATTTTGTCTCTAACTGCAGATCCAAGGTAGAAGGCTTCAGCTCATGAAAGATAACACTTATGCTGTATAGAACCTTCTCCGTATCAGGATTCCAAACCTTGTATCCTTTTATGCCAGCACTATAACCAATGAAAATACATTTGACAACCTTGATTTCCAATTTAGATCTTCTCATTCGACACATATGCATATGCCTCATAGCCAAAGACACGAATGTGTTTCAAAGAGGGCTTCTTTCCAGACCATGCTTCCAAAGGTGTTTTCTCAACAAGAGCAGAATTAGGAGAATGGTTTATTAAATAACATGTTGTAAATTATTAAATAACATGTTGTTGCAACTGCCTCAGCCCAAAACTTCTCGTCCAAGCCATCACTGCTCAACATACTTCATGCTCTTTCCATCACTGTCCTATTGAGCCTTTTTACAACTCCATTTTGCTGTAGAGTGGAGGGTGTAGTTTTATGTCTTTTAATCCCATGATCTTTACAATACCTCTCGAACTCATAAGAACAAAACTCACTGCCATTTTCAGTCCTTAAACATTTTATTTTTCTTCCAGTCTAATTTTCCACAAGGTTTTTAAATTCCTTAAAATGACTAAACACTTCTGATTTACTTTTTAAGAAATAAACAAATGCCCTTCTTGAATAATCATCAATAAATGATACAAAAAATCTTGATTTAGACAAAGAAGGAACTTTTATTGGACCAAAAACATCAGAATGTATGTAATCAAGTAAATCAAAAGATTTGTGAGGACTGGAGTAAAATGAAACACGGTGTTGTTTACCATATATACAATGTTAACAAAATTCGAATTCAAGGTTACAATCATCAAACCCTTCAACCAGGTTTTTATTCTTCAAAATTTTTAAACCTTTTTCACCAATGTGGCCTAGCCTATGATGCCAGAGCATAGTATTTTCTGCTAGAAGTTTAATTTTCATAGAGTTTTCACTATCAAGAACTTTTCCCTCTTTTTCTCCATGAGTAGCTTTCTATGACTTTACAAAGACACTATTGCATTGCACAATATGTGCATCCAGCTTATACAAGGTACCAATACGAACACCCCTAGCTAGCACCATTGAGCCTCTAGTCATCTTGTAGCCATTTCTAGAGAATGTGACTTGCACTCCAATATTATTTTTCTTGCTAATAGAAAGTAGATTTCGAGCTAGACGTGGTCTATGCATTACATCATTGATTCCCTTCACTCTTCCATCAGAGAATTGAATTCTAAGTCTTCCACAACCAACTATTTCTAGAGATGAATCACTTGCCAAGTACACCCTTCCACCATCGTATTGTTCATACTTAGTGAACCAGTCTCTATGAGATGTCATGTGGAAAGATGCTCCAGAATCAACTAGCCAGACATCATATGATGCCTGTGTAGCCAAGGCTACAATGAGGGTGTCTGCATCACTCTGAGAAGAATCATTGTTGGAAGAATACTTCTTCTTTTTCTCCTCTTTAAAATCCTTTCGGACATGACCAGGTTGCCCAAAATTCCAACACTTCACCTTGGACTTCTGTCCAGGAGACTTTGATCTCCCTTCTGATTTCGATATGGACTTCTTGTCCTTCTTCTTGCCTTTTTCATTTGATCTGCCTCTAAGAGCAAGAGCCTCCTTTGCCATCTCAGAAGATTTTCTTCTCATCTCTTCTGATAATAAAGAAGCAACAACATCTTCCATCTTAAAAGTGGATTTCGTACTCCCAATAGCCATCACCAAGTGATCCCAAGAATCTGGCAAAGAACATAACAACAACATACAACGATCTTCTTCATCAATCTTCACACCCACAGATGCCAACTGAGCAATCACCATGTTGAAAGCATTCAAATGATCAGCAACAGACGCTCCTTCCTGAGTTTTCAAAGAGTACAACTTCTTCCTCAAGAAAAAATTATTTACCAAGGACTTGCCCTGATAAATAGCTCCTAGTCTTTTCCACAAAGAAGATGCAGTCTTTTCTTCATGAACATTCAGAAGAACAAAGTCTGCTAAACAAAGCCTTATCAACCCCTTTGATTTTTGATCTGCAAGGTCCCAATCCTCTTGCTTCATGCCTGTAGGCTTCGTTCTAGACACAACAAGCCAAAGATCACGATCAACCAACAGATCTTCCATTTTAAGTTTCCACAACTCAAAATTGCTGCCATTATATTTCTCAATTTCAATCTTTCCTGATGTGCTTGCCATCTTAATCTGTAATTCAAATTACCAAACTTCTACAAGACTCCCACTGAATAGAATTGACTCAAAAAACCCAACGTAACCACAAGGATAACACAACTGGCCAGACTCTGATACCACTTGTAGGAAAGCTTAGGTGCGGAACAAACTCTCCTAATGTCAAAACCTCAGGGAAGAATGTAGAGGTGACTTTAAATTTTGCAATTACAATTCAATTAAGATACACTTGAAATGATTAACAAAATAGAGAAATGAACATACACAATTTGAACACTAGATTTACGTGGGAAAACCCTTACGGGAGAAAAACCCATCACACCAAGAAAAGCCTCTTTGTATTACAGTAAAGAAAATTACATAGAGTTCAGACTTAACTTTTTGATGTCAATTTACAGCAACATAATTTCCTTGATCAATCTTGTATAGAACATCCCAGTTACAATGCTCTCTGAATTGAATTCACACACACTGATCACACATCGAACTATTCATTGAACTAATCATCATCTTCGATTACGTAGTATATCCATGTCATTCATGGTCTATTGATCTTCCTCACAGGAATGGCCGCAAGAGTCCAATTGCTAGTAGTTCACATTTTGCTTCTTTAATTGGTTGAAAACAAACCACGTAGGATAGACATTCGGTCAAGGAATTCAAATAGTATCGCATGTCGGTGAGACACTAGGCCATGTCTCCCTGATGCCACAATGTCCAACTGTCGTTATCAGCCAGAGTCACCACCATCGGCAAGAGTTATATCGAGTTCAAAACTATTGCTCAGACTCGCCCTATCGCTAAGACAGTACATCGATATCCACTGTAGAACCATTAGCCAGACCATCACTATCGCTAAGACTTCACAGTGATGTTCAACTCATGTAGCTCTATCGGCAAGACCATCACTATTGGTGAGACATCATACCGAATATAGAATAGTCAAAGAGACCACCTCTATTACCAAGAGGTCATATCGAATGCACCCACCTAACGGTGAGAGAAACACCATCGCCAAGAGTACATACCGAAGTTATATACCCATCAGCGAGACCACAACCATCAATAGGAGATGATACCGAGTGTAAACCTTTCAGCGAGACCACAACCATCATTTAGACTCTGATTGAGCCTTCATGTCACCCCGATGACTTTGAGTGTATAACTATCATAATGATTCATTCTAAAAGTTCACATCTCTCCCCAATGACTTCTATCGCCACGAGTCTCCCCGATAACCATTAGAAACCAAACCATCGGCAAGAGGTCTGCCTAGGTGGAGAGAGATGGGAAACTCATAGCAATCAAAATGTCTTGCCGATGACTCCCATTGGCAAGACAAAAAAGTGTCTCGATGACCTGAGCATTTCAAATGATTAGAAAACAACTACTAGTCAGTAAGACTTCTAGAGGGTCTCACCGAATTTTCTCTTTCAGGAGTTTCATGCTAGTAAGATTGAGGCACATTTTCCAACAGGTTTTGCTTGCCCTACGATAGGTTTGATCACTCTTCCTTTAAAAGTTGGATTGAAACAAATGAATATCTCATTCTCCATCATCTCATCACCAGACCAATTCTATGTGAAGTTTGGTTATCCATGACTACACTCCATGGATGTCATCCTATCAGTAGTGCATAAATTCTTAAAGTTTCCATTTGGAAATGACATCTTTACTATGCATCATAGTGGCTTTAATCTTGTGTCTTCCCATGGGAATTTCTCATTGGATTTCTTTTGGCCCCAACCTATGGAACCTCTTAAGCCTCATGAGGACTTCTTTTTCAAATCTTATCAAAAGCTCAAGGTAAAGCACATAGCGCAATTATCTCTTAGCAACATGCCTCAATCCATGATCAAGCCTCCTATTATTAATGAAGCCATGATTGAACCAAAATACCTTCCAATTAACCAAGACCAACCCATGACAAATCCTTCACCTGTTTCCTATAAAAGACTAAGAGATAACCATATTAGTCCTATTGCACCTCCTAATATTAAAAAAGTTTATAAAGCTAAAGAGAAAGTGGTTGAAGAACCTTTCATGGTTCCTTCCATTCCTCCCTTATGGAAAGAAAATAAACCTATGGTTGATAAACCTGCTTCTACACAATCACAACTTAAAAATCATGCAAGAAGAAATAGAAATGCTAAAGAGCATAGGAATAGATGCCATGTTATTGCTCATAAGTTAAAAGAAGAGAATAAAACAAAAAATCAAGATCAAACACCAATTGAAACAAAGCATGATGATTCTCCACCTTCACCACAATAAACACATGAAACATCTATGGAAATTTTCATTAGGTCTCTAGTTGTGATTAACTTAGATGATGATGATGAGATTGATAATATTGATGAGAATTTTTATAATGAGTTGTATTTATTGTTTTCCTCTTCCATGAGCTTAGATGATGACAACCGTGATGGTCCTCCTATAAAGAGTGACTCACCAGTGTTGAGCCTAGTGATTCTCCTAGTACAATACTTGTTGTTGTCCACCTTCTGCATATGATGAATGAGATTAGGATGCAAATGATTTGCTATAGGTTGACTCGCATGTTCCATACTAATCTTTTCTTTGTCTTCCTTTCACGTTCTTTGTGATTGCACGTACCTAATGTGATACCCCATATTGTGTTATTTGGCATGTCTTTATATGTTTTTCAACCTACTTTGGATGGCCCTTGTCACTTTGTTGATGTAGGGATACAAAGGAAGCTAGTCTGTTGTCATGTTCTTCTATTTGTATCTACATTCTTCTATCTTTCATAAACATTATCTTTTCTTTTGTCTTATGTTTTTCTTTTGGGGATGATGCAAGGCATCGAGACATTTAGGTCTCTTCCATGTTGACCCAAAAGCCTTTTATTTATTTTTTCTCTCTATGTGTCTTTCTTCCTTTGTGCTCGTTGTTCTATGAGTCATTTTGGGAATGATGATGATTCCAATCTTGATTATATCAGTACAAAAAAGACAAATGTTGACCCCAGATCCATGGATCCCTTATGTATTATCTTAGGATTTCATATGGGGGGAAAACCTCCTTTCATAATGTAGCTCTACTGGGAAAAATATGTTTTACATAGGGATTTCTAAATAAAGCTCTCAAGTATTGGAATTTATCATATTCTACTTTAAAGTAATTGCTCACAGCATGGTGTTTAGCAATTTCTTTGAAGTGGGGGCATACAAATCCTCACTCGTTGTTTGCTTCAAAGTGCGGTCTTCTTACTTCACGTGATGTGTCTTCTTGGTGGTGGCATTGGGTTTGATGCTCCTCAAGAGCATGACCTTTCTTGGATATGCCATTCCTCTTAGTGGTGATGCTACGACTTGCATTCCCTAAGTTGCAAATATTTTATCCTTAACTAGTCCTCTCTTGGTGATGTTAAGCATGATGTTCCCTAAGGTGAGACCTATCATGAAATAAGAAAAACCCATTTGAATATCTTATTGCATTTATAACCTTTGTCATGGCCACCAAGCATAACACAAATTTCTTAGCAGTGGAGCCTTGTTTTTCATGAGTGTCTAGCATAACATAGCTTGCTAGCCTTGTGACCATTTATGTGGTGCCTTATCAAATTTATTAGGAGGTAGAACTTTTGGTATGGTTGACGTATGGGAGCCTATAGACTTGACATGAATATCCCACCAACCACCTTTTTGGGGCACACCTAGTGGACAATGGATTTCACTAGCCCATGTGAGTATATTTTATTTTTATAGTGGACAACGAGTTTCCACTTGTGAAATTTTTTTGGAAAAACAACTAAGGCTTGATCCATGCCTATTGGACAAAAAATTGAGGCTTGATCCACCCTTCTCTCTTCTTTTCAATTTTTGCATTGTATGCTTGTGTATCTTGTCTTGCTAATGTATATCGTTTGTATGTGTGTGTTCCTTTGTACTTATGTTGGTTTTCCATGGGATCTTGATCCTAGGGGCTTGCACAACTTCCTTGATCTTTGTCATCCTATCTCACTAACATTTATACATTTGGACCCCTCTTGATGCTTATTTGTCTACTTTAGTGTGAGTTTTAGTGTAGGGATCATCCTCTCACTAAAGTGGGGGCTAAATGTAGTGTAGAAAAATGTACACCTTTACATTCTCACTCTATGTTTGGGTCCCTTAATTTAATTGGACTTAATTAAGCCTCTAATTGGCCCAATTATGCATTAAAAGCCTAATTAATCCCATTTTCCAAAAATGAAACTTGTATTAAACAATTGCAAACATTAATTAAATTGCCTTGGAAGTTGAGTGTCCTAGATTTAGGTCCTAGAACCCATTCACCCAAGGGTGAATGGGTCCTCCTTAAGTTGAGGATATCAATTTTTAATATGTTTTTGGAGTCATTTTTATGATTCAAATTCAAATTACAATTGTTGGCCTTTGATGTTTAATTATCAGAAAGTTAGAAAATTACCTATAAATACAAGGTCTTTTTATCAATTCAAGTCTAAGGAAAAACATCTAGCATTAAGGAAACTTCCATAAGAGAAAAGATTATTATCAAAAGTGTTCAAGAGCAGATTTATCAGTATTCTACAACAACATTCAAGATCTCAAGCATCATGTCAAAGTTACTTGCATCTATGCATATTTTTGGAGCTAACATTGTGATGTAGGTTTCAAGCATTCAAGCATCAAGATCAACATCCAATCAAGCCATTTAATTCAAGTTCAAGACTTTAAAGAGATGTGTTAGACTTCAATCCTCTACGGATCTTCATTCAAGGGTTTGGTGAGTTACAACATAGCATTGTCCATTCATAATTCCTTCCATGCATGTTTCATTTCATTTCAAGGTTTAATTACCAAAATGGGGTTTGACCAAGGTAAACCCCCATTCACCAAAACCAAACAATTTTCGCTCTTTGTGTATGTGCAAATTTGTAGGTCAAGAAGGATTGAAGATTAATCAAAAGATTAGTTTGCAAAGTTGTCAAAGTTTTCATCAAAGTTGTCAAGCCACAAAATATTACTTACATAATTTAATTTTGACTTTCTGACTTTGAAATATGGAGGAATCAAGAGTATAGATTCAGGAGAAAAGGATTGTGAAATCAAATTTTGGATCCCTATAGCAAGACCCATTTTCCCTAGGGCGAATTTGTCTAAGGAGGACACTCAACAACAACTATTGGTGATTGGTACACATCGACTTACCCTTCTCAAGTCTGTCAAAAGTTTATTGTTTCTATTTTTGTTTTTCTTTAAATTGATGATCCAAGTTTCACTTTGCATAATTGAGTTCATTTACTATTTTTAGTTTTCCTCCCCAAAGTACATTTCAGGCAGATTTTACCCCATCTTGTCATAAGGAAATTTGCAAGATCTCTAATAGGGTTGAATCACCTAAAGGTTGAAAGTCAATCCTACCTTTGGGGATCTCATTTCCTAATAAAATTGGAGAAAGATAGGTGCATCATATCACCCCATTTCAATATAGAAAAGCACCCACATTTTTCACCATTTAATTTACCCATCCTTCTCTAAATATGTATTAGTCTCCTAAAAATAAAAGAGAAATGGAAGAGAAATACATAATTGAATGGTTTTTTGAACCTTTTTGTTATCCTTCTTCTATTCTTCATCTACGATACTTGAATAATTTTCTTTCTCTATCATAACTTCCATTGAACCCTCTCCTCTAAGAGGTATTCTATTTTCAACTTCTTATGTTCATAGCCTATTCAGTTGAACTTACCAATCTAAAAATATGATCTTTCTAAGATATCAACCAAATATAAATATGTAAAAATACAAAAATGACTACAACCAAATACCCCACAACACTCCAAGAAATGCATCCCTCTCTCTAATCAAGTTGTAGCTTGATACTAATTGTTGAAAAACTAGCAAGTAGTGCATAAAAACACTAAATTTTAGCAAAAAAATATGATTGATTATATTTAATAAATCATAAAATGCAAACAAAGAGGAAAAACTTAAAATAACACATAAAAGATGACACTAGATTTTTGGGGAGAAATCCAAGTTCAATAAAACTTCACTGTTAAAGAGAGTACAAGTCTATATTATTTATTTATTTATTTTTGATAGTTAAACAGCTGCTATATGGGGCAACATACTATATTGATCAAAATAAAATTTGTACACTATATTTGGATTATCAGTCTCAAGCCATCAACCATTTCCTTGGACTTACTTCATGACCTTCTATCCCAACCCTTGACATTCATAAAAAAAAATTATTTTGCAAATTGGCCATACCGACCACAGATAGACCATAGACACCAACACATGCTATCAACCCTTACATATTACATACATCTAGTATTACCACATACAACCAGACCCACTTTTCCTTTTGTATTACAAACCAAAAAACAAAGATAAAAAACACCACTTACTGTCAAGGGTTTCATTCATCTTCATCACTAGCCACTTGCATTTTCCTGGCCTCTATTGCATTCAACACCATCGGGAAGTCCACACTGCAAGCTTGGTGTGCCGAATGGTTGGCCTTCTCCTCCATGTCTCTAAAATCATCTTCAACTCCATGTCTCTAAAATCATTTTCAAACCATTCTTCACCTGCACCCAACTCCCAGTCTTTGTCATCTATCACCCACACTTTCCCCTCCAGACCTTCCACCTTCACGTACTCTTGCACCCACCCAACCGGCTAGTTCCTGGCTATGTTTGATGCATGCATCAAGAAAGTGATGCTTCTCTCAGTTTCTCCCCACCTCTTCTCAAGTTCCACTGGCTTCAGTGATCACATAATTATGAATTTTGACACCTCCAACCCATTCCCCAAAGACATATAGTAGTTTTGTGGCATCAGAATTAGTAGGTTATCATCCAAATTATCCAGGGCTTCATCAATTTCTCCCAACAATGAATGTAAAAACACCATCTAACAAAACTTCTTCCCTTTATCTTTCGAAACTCCCAAGTAGAGTAGCATCGCCAAAAACATTGATATGATATTAGTGTTAAACCCCAAACCTCTGGTGAGCCAACAAAAAATATCGACCCAAAATATTCTTAACCACACAGATCGTAAGTGGTTGTGAGGACACCACAATTCCCTTTAGCCTCTTGTTAGTGATTTCTCCATGAAAGGCTTGTTGTTGCTTAGTTGTGTTCAAGAATAGTGGCATATCCATTGCACTCAAAATGTGAGATGTTAAGAGACAACATAAAGGTTGGTTACAATGCTACCACCTTACGCCATCATGATGACTTCCTCGAGTAGCGAATCATCCAATGATTGCCACTAGATCCGCTAAAAATCCCTCTAAGATTTGGCTACCTTCTCCACCATTCATTCATAGGCATCCATGCCATGAATTAATTGCCAATTTTAGCACTAGTCTTTTTTGATGTCATAAACTTTGTAGTCGTACTTGGGGTGTAGTAGTCATGTGCCTTTTATTTATGAACCTTGTCTCTTCATTCACATATGGTACCGACCTATTTGTCATCATGAGTTTGAGCTCTTTCTATTGCTACTTTTTCCAATCCATCGGCCACATCATTCCCCTCCCTATATACGTGGCTTATTCTGAAGGCTTCAAACTTTAATAATGCATCTCTTATGAGCGTGAGTCAATAGTTGAGTTTCCAATTTGGAGTTGAGCTGAGTCAGATAGTGTTAATCATGATGAGAGAATCTACTTCCAGATGAATACACTTAGGACCGAGTTCTAGACCCATTTGTAAACCTATCAAAGCCACTTTAAATTTTGTTTCATTATTGGTGCATTCCCCCAAGTGGAAAAATTTTTCTACCAAGGTTACACCATGTTTATCACGTGCAATACACCCAGCTCCGCTTGGCCCCAGGTTTCCTTTAGAGGCCCCATCAAAATTTATTTAAATCCAATCATCCTCTGATGCTTTCTATTTGACCTCTGATCTCTTTTTAAAATTTTGACCATTTCCACTGTTCCCACCTAAGGTTGGGATTTTCAAAATCATAAAGTTTTTTGAGAGTCTATCATCCCAATTCATAAATATTCTTTGTTTGTTTTCCTTTCCTTGAGCTGCTTCATTCACTAATTCTGATATTACTCCCTCAATTTTGCCACATAGTCTTTCTGTGTCCATTTCTTTATCTTGAAATATTCTTTGGTTGCATTCTTTCCATACTTCCCATGTGATGGATGAGTGGGTAACTTCCCATATGGTTGCAAATACTGACTTCCTGAATGGTAATGGCCACATATTAAATGAATCCACTATGTCCACTGGGATCGAGCATTGAAAATTTAGCTTTGACATGAAGTATTTCCAGCACCCATCTATGTAGAGATGTTAAAAGGATGTGGTCCATAGACTCACTGCTATTTTTGCAAAGCACACATCTTCTAGGGCCCTATATCTCAATTGTAGCAAGCCAGTCTTTAGTGAGAATACGTTTTTGCATTTCCAACCATGAGAAAACTCCTACTTTGGGGAGGCACCTTTTACCCCAGATGAGTTTGCATGGTCAATTCTGTTTATCCATAACAATTTCCTTGATCCTATATCCCAATTTCACTTTGTATTCACTAGTATTGGAACCACACCACCTCATT
This sequence comes from Sequoia sempervirens, assembly GCA_007258455.2. Classification (NCBI taxonomy): domain Eukaryota; kingdom Viridiplantae; phylum Streptophyta; class Pinopsida; order Cupressales; family Cupressaceae; genus Sequoia; species Sequoia sempervirens. The sequence goes on along the minus strand of VDFB02137261.1, from coordinate 219,286 downwards.
ACATCCTCCTGGTCTACTGGGGAAAAGGTTTTTTTCTTTAGAATTTTTTCCAGTGCTAGTTTTTGTGCCTGAGGAGAATTGATCTCTTGGAAGGAGTGCTATTCCCATTGTCAGACCCCATTTTTCCATGTTACTTTCCCATAATTGCAGACCTTCGTACCCTATTTTTTGATTATTTTTGATTTGATCTCTTCCATATTGGGAAAGTTTGCAATTGGATTCTATCCACCTCAAGAGTCTCCTCAAAATGATGCACTCTAACCATTCTTCACCTCCCAAGTTACATGTTTATAAACAATATCTCTATAGTCTAGGATGTAGTTCCATATTGTTGATCCCTTTAGAGGGTCCTCAATGGTTAGGATGTGTGTTGGATTGTCCGAGTCCAAGTATTTCCTTTTGAGCACCTTAACTCATCTCTATTCACCTTTTGCATACATACCCCATACAAGTTTTTCTCCCATGGCCAAATTCATCAATGTTAGTTTCTTAATGCTTGCACCTCCAACCTCTTTAGGGGAGCATACATTTTCCCATGCTACTAATGGGAATTTCTGTTGTCTAGTCCCGCTCCAAAAAAACCTCTTGAATATATAATTGAGGCATTCTTCTATCACTTTGGGGATTTTCAGACATGCCATTGAGTATATTGGGATGGCTGATAGGATTGCTTTTACCATTTGAAGTCTACTCATTGAGGATAGCCATTTCCCTTTCTAGGTTCCCAATCTTTTCTTATAGCTGTTTACTAGGTTTTCCCAGTAGCTTTTTTATTGTTCCCAATGAATAGAGGCATTCCCAAGAAACGACCAGGGACATTTTCCACCCTCAACCCCAATATCCTTACTAGATCTCGTTGGAGGCTTGGCTACATATTAAGAAAGAAGACCTCTGATTTTATCCAATTAATGTTTTTCCCAGATGCCAAGCAATACTCATCCAAGTATTTCTTGATGGTTCTATCCTCCTTTCTAGTGGCCACCCCAAAAAGGATTGTGTCATCAACAAACTACTGATGTGTTGTTATGTCTAAGCCATTTACCACTGATACCCCCTGCCACTTGCCCTCCTGTTTCATAGATTTGATGTCTCTTCCCAAAGCCTCCACCATGATGATAAAAAGGAAAGGGGAGAGTAGATCTCCCTGTATTATTCCTCTAGAGGAGGAAAAGTAGACATGGGCTACCCCATTTACCATGACTGAGAATTTGGCTGTTGAAATGCAACTTTGACCCAACTGATCTAGTCCTCTTTGAATCCAAATTTTCTCAAAACTTTTATTAGAAACCATCTATCCATCAAGTCATAGGCCTTGAGTATGTCAAGTTTTAGGACCATGCAAGCCTCTCTCGCCTTTCTGGCCAAATGCAAGGTCTTGTGTGCAATGATGATAACCTCCACTATTGATCTCCTAGGCACAAACCCACTTTGTTCTTTTGAAATGACTGTATTTAGCACCCCTTTTAGTTGATTGGCTATTATCTTTGTTATGACTATACATTGTGTTGCATAGTGCTATTGGTATAAAATCCCCCATGGTCTGAGGGTCCTTTTTCTTGGGTATGAGAGCCAAAAAGGTGTGATTGATTGTCCCTAACATTGCCATCTTTGTCCTTGATTCTTTGATTTCCAGGTGTAAGTCCTTTCCCATTATATCCCAAAATTTTTGGAAGAAACCTGTCGGGAATCCATTTGGGTCAGGAGCCTTGTTTGGGTTGAGCTAAAAGATTGCCACCTTCACTTATTCCATGCTAATATTTTGGTATAAAATTCCATTATGATCCTCACTAATTATGTTGGGGATGGAATTGAGAAACCTTTCCCTCTCCACTCTGCGCTTTGGGACCTCTTTGTTTAGAATAGCTTCAAAAAAACTGAATGCTTCATTATTTACTTCTTCCAAGGATTGTGTCACACTCCCATCTTTTCTTATTTCTGACATTCTGTTTCTGCTCCTATTTTCCACGGTTTTTCTGTGGAAATATTTGGTGTTCCTATCTCCTTCTTATAACCACGTTTCTCTATATTTTTGTCTCTAGAAGAATTCTTCCCTCTTCAAGACATCATCTAGCTCCTCTTTTAGTGACTTTTCCACCTCAAATTCTTCATTCCCCATCCCCTTTTCTACGATGTGTTCATTTAGAGCTGCCAATTCTTTCCCTATCCTTTCTTTTTCTTGAAATATGTTCTTAAAATGTTTTTTGTTCCACTCCAATTTTTTCTTCACAAAGTTCAATTTTTTTCTAATCTTGAATAGGTAGGAGCGATTCCCAATTTTGATTTCATCCCACCACATAGCAATTAGGTCATGCAACTTTTCCTCTTTAAGCCACATGTTCTCAAATTTGAATGGATTCCCTTTTGGTGGTTCATCCGATTAAATGTATAGCTATATAGGGTAGTGATCTAACCCCGTATAGGGAAGTATCACCACCTCCCTCAACTCATTTTGTCCCCCCCAATCCCCAAAAAGTAGAAACCTGTCTAGCCTCTCCTCTATGCTGGTGAAACCTTTTCTTCTGTTTGGCCAGGTGAAGACTCCATTTTTGGCTTGCAAATCCAATAGTTGATTATTATCTATAAACTCTTGAAAGTCTCATTGAACATTCATGATTCAACCTACACCTCCCCTTTTCTCTTCATTTTTCAATGTTGTATTGAATTCTCTTGCTATGATTCCTTTTCCATCTCCTAGATTAGTTAATCCATCAATGATCTGCTGCCATAGATTCCTCTTTTCTACAATAGCTCTTGGTCCATATACATTTATGATGGAAAATTGCTCATTTCTCTACAGTGATCTACAACTTAGCATTATCCAATTTCCATTTTCTATTATTGCTTCACCTGTGACAAAAAGTGGGTTCCAAATTACACTAGTTCCCCCTGATGCACCCACAACATCAACAAATAGTCCTTTCCATTATTTCCAACATCTTAATCTCTTGTCACACTCCTCCCTACTCCATATGGTTTCTTGCAATAGGATTATGTCTACTTTAGATTGGTCAATTTGATGCTTGACCAAGCGCCATTTGTTAGGGGAATTAATGCCCCTAACATTCCATGTTATGATCTTCCTTGTCCCTAGAGAAGGATCACATCCTTCCTTGATCCAAGTTTCATTTTCCACACAACATTTGTTGCCATCTCCAACTTTTCCTTATTCGACTTTGGTCCCCTCTTCCCACTTCGCTTGATGTTAGTTTTTTTAATTTTTGATTATGTCTAGTCCAACATCCTTTCCTCCATCAATTCCCCTTCTTCTACCTCCCCCATTTCCTCTTTTTCTGAATCTACCTTCATCTCACTCTCCTCCCCCTCTACTTGGGGTTTGTCTTGTTCTGGATTCTCCAACCCTACCCTTGCTTCTTTTTCCTTTCCTTCTCGATTCTCTTCCCCCAAACTTCGTCCCTCTACCTCAATTTATTTGTCATGAATGGCCTTCTCTCCACTCCTTATTGCTTCCAATGTTATTTCTCCTTCCTAGTTAGGGGGAGCTTCTCTTCTTGTTCTTCACTTTCCCCTGCACTATTCAATTCTTCTACTATTAGCTTGACCACTTTGCACCTCAACTCTTCAGTAGAGGGCCCTAACTTGTCTGCTTGGTACTCCCTTCCCATTGAATTGATTGGATCCCCACATTCCTCAGTGATATTCTTGGCTTCCCCCATTGCATACTCACTTGTTGATCCAATGCTACCCTGATCCCATTCATATCTATTTGTTTTGTTCACCCTCACTTTCACATTGCAATCCGAATTGCCATGATCCTTCGATTTGCAAATGGGGTATATTTTGGTTTGGTCTTCCCTTTCCACCTTCTATTTTTGGATCCTACCTTCCATACATATTTTGATTTCTTGTGGGATAACATGTCCCGAGATTATCTCTAGATAGATTCTGGTGTATGTGCCCAAGCATCTATCCTCATTATCCTTTTCTATCGAAATGAATTTACCTAAGCTTTCCCCAATTTCAAGCAAAGTTTCATCTTCCCATACCTCTGAGGGTAGGTTGTACAAGTGAACCTATATCGGTCCCCCCTAAATTGTATGCTTCTAGTGATCGAAGTTTGGGTACCAATCGATCAAATGTACCCCGACATTGTTTAGGTAGTGTGGGAAATTGAGCATGGATTTCCATTTCTCCTCCCTTGAGGGGAATTCTACTAAAAAATGTTCATTCGATAATTCCCTAACCTAAACCCTAATTCCCCATTTTTCCTCGCACCACCTTCCTATGTCTACTATATCACACCACCCACCCCCCCATTTGAGAAATATTCCTTTTTCCTTTAGTTTTTCTATTTCTTTTTTAATTTGATCTTTGTCCAAATTAATAGATTGGAGCATGGGACTTACCAATTATTAAATCCACATATTGACTGACTACCCTTCCTCTGCTATCATCTTCTCTTTCCCTTTCCATGGTTTGCTTGTTTGCTTCTTGCTTCTTGTTGGTTTATCATGCTAATTTTCGGACGTGTCAACCCTCAGATGCAACGTTTTTTCCCAGAACTACCCACGCCTGTCCTCCTCCACTCGCCTCCAGATTGCTCCACCCTGCCTATTGGTGATTGAGTGCTAAACAAAATTCCTTTGATCCTTTATTACTTCCCCATAACTCCATGATCGGTCACACAAGTGCATCCATGGGAGTGTTGGTTTAATCACTTGATTCTTCTGTCCCTTGATTGATCCTTGACCTTGACTCCACCTATCATGATGAGCTATTCTTCTATAGCCTATGTGGCATTTGTCTACCTACCTTCCACCTTCAAAAACCTATTATGGGATATACTCCCTTTTGCCAGCTTGCCATTCCTCTGTAGCTTCTCCATTCGACCTTGTTTCCATCTCAATATCACCCCAGTCGCGTCCGCCTAAGTACCCTACTTTTTTTCACTCCTCTTCGCTCATTGCTCTCCTTATTGGATAAAATATGTTTCACAATATTGGGTACCACACTTCATAGAAAATCGAGTACAAGTCTATATTATTATAAAAAGAGTACAAAACTACATCTATTGTCTCTCTTCAATTTGATAGAGCAATAATATCTACAAATTAGTTATGAAACCTCCACCTCATGCCTCCAATATATAGAATGTTAGAAATCATGATCTTAGATTAATAATAATTACAAATAAATAAATAAATAAAATGAGGATTACAAGATACATAAATTAAATATATTACACAATATACACGGAGAAAACGATTTTAGGTAAAAAAACCTTATAAAGCATCATTTGAGGATAAAGAACTTAGATAATGGTCTATTAAACATAGACCAAACCTAGGGATATCAATTTTCCTCACTTCTTCTCACTTCCACATGGCCAATAATACCTCTTTTACATAGTGATAGGATTCACTATAACTATCCAAATTTTGCTCTCTTCTCAATAAGAGAAAATTTTGTTAAATTTAGGAGAAGGCGTGCAAAAATATTTGAAGGGGTATTAGTCACACCTATTCAAAACTACCATTTATAAATGATTAATAATTCAAAAGTTATTAGACTATAGTTATTTTAAATGGTATATGCTTAAAAATTTATATAATATATATAAGGTTTTATAAACATATATTAGAATAATATAAAAATGTTATAAGGGTATGAACTCTAATAATATTATGTTTTAACACTATCCCTTAATGTTAGTAGGGGGAATTTCTTATCAATTTCTATAAAAGAAAAAAATTTCTAGTACCCTGGTACATATGTCTTCTTTGATAATGATAAATAGGGACACATATATGTGCCAAAATGAAGATCGTGTATATTGAACTACATGAAATTTATCTTGTCATAATTTAGTTTTAAAAAATTGATGCATTTGAGGTCTTATAAAGTTTTTATTGGAGCTCCTGACTCCTCAAGCCAACTTCCCTCAAGTTCATTATATTTATTTTATATGTCGAGGAATTAAAAAGAGAACAATTTCATAGTATGCTCGAAGGACTTATACATATAATTTCTCGAGGTCTTATGTTATGATTGTTAGGTCTTACATCTAATTTTTATCCGCTAGGAGGTGTCATTGACACATACACTTTCTATCAATGAAATAATATTAAGGCCAATCATTGATTTGAGTTTGGAGAATTTGGTACTACACAAAGGTTTGATATGCGATTGTTGAGATTCCATCCCATTTCTTCTTGATTATACTATATATTCCATTAGATAATTAGATGAACATAATTGGAGATAAATTTAATAATGGAATACTTCACTTGAATGAAGTGTCGATATTCAATGTACTTTTTTGGGAAATATGCTAAGAATTTTACTAATACCTAAATGCAAAAATATTCCACTAATAGTTTAAGTCATATTGATGATTCTAGAGCTACTTTTTTATTTATTCTTTTGATTAAATATCCATAGAAGGTAGCTTGTTTATGTATTACTCCATCCATGGGATACCACTTGCACCATTTATTTTGAAGGAATAATTTGTGGTAGATTTCTTATAACTGTGATCACCACCATATATATTTTTTTGAAGAGGGGTAAACCCTTTTGACCCAGAGCTATGAACCAGTGAGGTCACAAATGGGGGACCTCATCCCCAATATAAATTATCAGTTCAATTATACCCCAATAGGGTTTGGAACTTGATGACAAGAATAACAACACAAAGACTCAACCATCACACCATGCCACTATTGGCAAGGATCACTATCATAGTTAGTAACACAATAATTAAATAATTTTATTCTTGGTGTAGGAATAATAAAATACATAATAGATTACAAATTTTAATGTGTATTTATTATTTTAAAATATTCATATGGTATTATTCAAACAACTAGATTTGGGGTTTTTATGCATACCAATTTTAATAATGACTAGTTTAATCATATTACATTTGTTACGATATTATGCATACTTAGTGTTTAATTACTTGTAATTGATCCTATAATATAGTCGCATTGGATGACAAAATAAATAAATTATTTCCTCTAATAATTAATTCAATAATAAGTGAGTAAACTGTGTATAACATGAATTTAAAAATGAAGATGATCATATGATCTTTACTAAGGAGATCATTTAAGAATTTTATGAGTAAAAAAATGTATGATTCTTTAAGAGAAAAAATATCATCCTACTAAACATATAGTTAAAGGCGACATGTCTTTTCTAGGTTTGCTCCCCATACATTTTATAAAGACAATAACCACCCATTATAAGTAGGCATTTTATTCCAAAGAATGTAAGAGGATTATTAAATAACAAGGGGACAAAACCAATCCATATCAAACCATAAATGCACCATATATAGGTTTTTTTTGAAAATTATGGAACTTGTCTCAAGTGTACATTTAATAAAATATGATTGCTCATATATGAAATATTGATCTAGTTGGGTGTTTTATTAGTGTATATATAGTGAGTTTGATAGATAGAGAAGGAAGGTATTCATCCATGTAAATAAACAAATAATTTTTTCCAACTAAACTTGGAGCATAGACACATGGAGATATCTTATATGCACGAAAATGTAAAACATATTTCAACTTTGACTTTAGAGGTGATGTTTATCTTAACTTCCAAGACAATGAAATCCTCTATGGATATAAAATAAATACTACTAAAGTTATGGTTTTATGGTCTAAGTTGATCCATGGTAATTTTTGCCACTTTTTACCTCCCCTTTTATTTTTCATTAGTTATAACTGATTTGAGAAATCTTAATGGGTTTATCATACTCAAATATGCTTATGGTAGTTGTAGTATCCCTTTCCTAGACTTCAGTTAAATACCCATTTGAAAAGTATCAAAAGTGGCTAAAACTCCCTCTTTTTTCCTTTAGTTTTGTTGGAGCTTCAGGTCCCATAGGGATTTTTGGACCAAAGTCCCTAGTTCTAATGACCTCCTGTTGCTCAAGTTCCCATCGCTCCTAAGTTCTTATCACTCCTAAGTTCTCATCGCTCCCACGTTCTAGTTGCCTTTGGTCTTGTCAAAACTTTGGGTCCCACAAGGATATTTGGACTTCTGTCTTGTCAAAATTTTGGGTCTCATAGGTAATTTTGGACAAAAGTCCCTAATTACAATGTCCTCATGTCACCTGAGTTCCCATTGCTCCTGAGTTCTTGTTGCTCCCAAGTTCCCATTGCCTTTTTTAATTTTTGAAACTTTGGGTCTTGCAAAGACATTTGGACTTCTGTTCTATCAAAAATTTGGTTCCCATGGGGATTTTTGGACCAAAGTCCCTGGGTCCAATGTCCTCCTATGGCTTGAGTTCATGTTTCTCCTAAGTTCCCATCGCTCCCAAGTTCTTATCACCTTTGGTCCTATTAGGACTTTAGGTCCCACAAGGATATTTGGATTTCTATCCTGTTGGACCTTCAAGCCCTGCATGTATTTTTTGGACCAAGTTAAAAGGTCCAAATGTCCATTTTCTTTCCCTATCCATGTTTCCTCTTTCTTCCTTTGTTCCTTTCAAAACTTTGGGCCCCACAAGGATTTTTGGACCAAAGTCATTGGATCCAATGTCCTCCTATTGCCCAAGTTCTTGTTGCTCCCGAGTTCTCATCACCTTTGGTTCCTATTGGAACTTTCGGTCATGTGAGGATTTTTGGACAAAGTCTATTATATTTTCATGTTTTGACCCAAAAATTGCCATTATTGTTGCAAAAACTTCCTCATATACTAGATTTGATTTGTGGAGCTATAGGAAAGATTATACATCTATTTTTTACCAAGTCCAAGTGGAAAAAATGGCACCCATGATTCATTTATGATTTGTAAACTACTTTTTTGTCAGAGGGCCATCCCTAGCTACAATTTTGTAGTAGATTTTGTGGAGATTTCTAATCTTTATCCACAAATTTATTAATGTGGAAGCATGACTATGGTGTTAGGGCCGTTTGGGTAGGCTTTCAACTTTATTTTTATGGGATAAATGTATGCACCTAATTTGTAAGGTTTTAACTAGGATTTCCTACCCAGTCATGTGCCCTTTCTTTCTTTTGTAACATTCGTATGAATATAAGGATTTTTTTGGCTCATTTTTAGGGTTCTTACCTATATTTTCACTATTAGGCTTATGTGACCTTTACATTTTGCAACTGTAAAATTGAATTTTATACTTATGTGTTAATGAAATCACTATTTTTCCTCTTCTTAGTGTTTGTATCATGCATAATGTTTGATAACTCTATACATGCATAAACTCTTATAATCTTTATAGGTTGTATGATTATGCTAAATTTTTGTAAGTGTTGATTGTGGGTAATCTCTACCCCTTTTTTAATCTTTCAGACCTTGACCTTCATGTTTTCTTGTAAAACTGATAAAATAGGGAATTGTGATAACTTCTTTAGTGATTTTTTAGATTCTCAACACAATCACAAAAAAGGAAGAAACATACTTAATCTTGGTGCATCGCTATCTTTTCAAATTTAATCACTCTCTTCTCCCTTTTCCTTTTGCAAGTTGATAGATTAGGATTAGTGTAGAGTTTTCTAGTGTTGGGTTATACTAGTACTGTTTTATTTAGATTAGAGAGCAAGCCAAAATTATCCAAAGATCTAACCTTATTTGAAATTTCCCACACCTTGAGGTCGGTTCCATTGTGTCATTGGAATATTGAACAACATGTTCAACTGGGTACAATTTCATGTGACAACAATAACATACCAAATTTAGTATATCTAAAGTATTGATACCTAAACATAAGTATGTGACCAAAACATCATGTAATGCACTACATCCTAGTTCACTTTTATATAATCCTCGAGAAGCATTTATAAAATTTCATTGGAGGAGGTTTCAAGATTTTAATAGTACATGCCTAAATCTTCTCAAAGTATATAATTATTTCATATTTTGTATCACATTGTATATTTGGTACCACTAACGATGTCATTGTGTGGTAGACATATACTGAATTATATTTTAGATTTTCCATCATTCACTTGCAATAATTAAATTCTATTTCCATCCATTACTCATTTCAATCTCATATTGTTATGTAGAAAGGGCTAGTTAGAGGAGGTGTTGTACACTCTTCTTACTACACATAACCCCCTTGAAGAACACACTTTTATATATGAAAAAAACTCATTCTTTTATTCCCAACACATCATAATAGATACATCACATTTTTATTTTTTGGCCACAATACATGATAATAACTAAATGACACCGAGTCAAGGGGAATGAAAAAAATAATATTATTCAAATTAAATTTCAACTAGTTTCTAAATGAGTACTACCCACTTTGACTTATGATAAGTTCAAAATAATAGGATAATTACATTATTAGGTTTGTGAAGCTCACAACAACCCAACAATAGATCCCTTTTTTGGATTGATATGCAATATAAATGCATTGTAAACAACAACAATTAAATTTAAAATTACTCATATCATGAAAAAACAATGAAGAAAAGATAGAATAGGTGCTCTTTTATTTGAACGAGTCAATGATAAATTATTGTCTAAAAAACTCAACCATATCCCCATGACTTTGAAAAATTCATTATAACTACTTTATTCAACATTATTAAACAAATGCATGAAGAGGAACTCAACCATTTTAATAAATATTTAGAAGCATACTATATAATTAAATTCTTTTCATTTGACCACCCTCTTTTGAGGTTTACAATTTCTTTTATTTATTCTAGGAAGAAATCTTGAAGCATATGGTCATGCTTATACAACTAATAGATCTTAAACCGCATAACTCAATTCTTTTATTCTAAATATACATGTGGAACCATATTTTTGAAAGAAAAAATATATATAATATTTAATTATAAATGCATGTTCTAAAATGTTCTTATAAAAATAGTTGATGTGAAATGTTGGCTTATTGATATTCCTAAAACATTAATAATGAAGAATATTGAGATGTAGACAAATACAATGGTACCATGACATGCATTGGAAATATATATGATTTCTCTAGGAGTGTATTTGTCAAGTATGGCCTTGGTGTGGATACTCTCAAAGACACTTGATGACCCATAAAAATTACTAGTAACATGTGATATATCTATTGATCCTTTTATAGAAGAAGAAAAGTAGGGTTTCAATCTCCATAATCACTATTATGAACACAAGGAATATAAGGAAGAGTCATAGGTGTCTCATAAATATTACATCTAGAAACTTCGACATCCCTCTCTTGAAATAATTAAATAAAAGAAAACCTCCCCTAGTTATATATCTAGTGATGGCCATTGTGTTATCTATAGTCATTGTGAGAATTTCCCTAATAATTCTATTTTTCATTGATAAATCAAGTTAAATAGTTGAGTTAGATATCACCCCAACCATGGCTATGTTTGATAAACATAATGATAGGATATATTTGTTCCAAGGTGTGCGCCTTTGGTATCCTTATGTTGTGTAGTATAGTACTTGGGTTTGTGACATGGCTTAACTACCTCTCGTGGATTCATTAACTCTAGCAGTTGAATTGGGCATTAACAAGTTGATATTTTGGTGTAAGGACAATCGTCTGTGTAACAATTGGTATCAGAGCTTGGGTAACGGGTTTGAACCCCTCGCTTGTGCTAGGGGGATTTTTGCAAGGTGTGTGCCCTTGGTCTCCTTATGCTATGCAACATAGTGCCTGGGTTCATGACATGGCTTAACCACCTCCCATGGATTCATCAACTCTAGTATTTGTATCGAGCATTAACAAGTTGATCTTTTGGTGCAATGACAACTGTCTGTGTAACAATATTGTGTATATGAGAGAATTATGACATTTATAACAATTAATCTTAATTTTTTTGGATATGATTCTATATTAGTGGCTTAATTCAATACATATACAACAACTCTCTAGAAATATAAAATATAGAATAAGATAAGACTATAAGAACTACGATATTAATATATAATAAATAAATATTATAATGAATTTAGATATGTTGCCACGACATTGTTGAAATAACAACATATCAAAAGATAAAGTGCCTACATGAAGTAAATCATCCACATTATAATGCAAATAAAGACCATGCAAGAGTGAGCCATGATCGTTACATGCAATATATAGACATAGAAAAATAAGCATAAAGTTTCATTACTATGGATAATATAGAAGAAATAATTCTATCACTGTTGAGTAGAGAGATCTAGTAAAGAGAAAGTGGAACATAGGGGTTCATGTTGTTGATGAAAGTATAGAGACAATATCACCAAAGGAAATGATGTGACTATGAAAATCTCTTTTATTCCTTAACAGTGATCACCTATAGCTTCATACAAAACTTAACAAATGAAAAATGCTCATAGTTATATTTATATATATATTTCAAAAAATAGGAGAACTAGCAATTTTTTAAGGCATGTGAATAATGCCAGTCAAGCTATTAATGAAGTTAAAATTCTCATGAATCTAGGTAACAAGGTGACTTTAGGGTTCTCCCTAAAAAGGTTTGACTTGGAGATAACCATTCATGTGAATCCAAGCAATATTGAAAAACATGATATGGTGGTAAATGATGTTTGTAATGGTGAAAATTTTATCCTCATTGTATTTCAAACATGATGTTGGCAATAGTTTAAATTTCAATATTGAAATGATTTTTCACAAGTAGAAGAATTGTTTAAAATCTAATTAGATTAATCTTAGTATGATGATTGCACTATAGTGAAAAAGGACAAGGTTTCTTTCCTAGTATGTGAATGAACAAACTAGTGCAATAATAAAAATAATTATAACAATTATTAGTTTTTAATTTTTTTATTTGAAGATAATTTCTTTGCTTGTACTACCATGCTAAAATTGAGGATCCACCTCTTATGTATCCTAAGAGTAATTCTATTCTAGTTATCAACTTAAATGTTGAGAGAAGTAAAAGGGACATTGAGATCATAATAATAGCAAAAACAACAAAGTTACATGATATTCCATATATTTATTTATGAATGAAATTAAAATTATATGCTTCTTAAAAATTTGTAGGCATCTCAAATTCTTGATAATGAAATAAGTTCTTAGAAACTTTCAAGAAAATACAATTGGCATGTGTAAAGCCAAATTTCATGACTATTATTGATATTAGTCTTCTAACTTATAAAAATGATTAGTACAACCTAAATAGGATATGACACCATGCTAGAAATTAGGATATTAGTTTATTAATATTTACAAATAAATGCAAACTAAATAATATAAGAATTACAAGATACACATACCAAATAAATTACACAATATTATACATGGGGAAAACCCTTTCAAATTAAAAAAAAAACATAAAACATAATTTCATTATAAAAAAAATTACATAATGGTTTATTAAAAAATAGACCAAACCTAGGGATATCACTTCTCTCACTTCCACATGGCCATTAGTATCTCTTGTGCATAGTGATAAGATTCATTATAAATCTCCAAATTCTTCTCTCCTCTCAATTAGAGGGAACCTCCTTAAATATAGGAGAAAGGGTGGCAAAATACCTAAAGGGACATTTGTCATGCTTATTCAAAATTACCAAATTTATAAATAATTAATCTAATAGTTATTAGACTATAATTATTTAAAATGGTCTATGCTTAATAAAACATGTAATATATAAGACTTTATAACCTTATATTAAAATAATACATAAATGTTATAGGGTATGAACCCTAATAACATTATATTCTAATATAAAACAATATAAAACAAAACCATAAATAGTTTTCTAAATAATTGGTCAAAACCATGAGCCTAATATGGGAACCAAATATCCATACAAAATCTAATGCATAAGATAAATGAATCAAACAATTAAAATATATTTGTAACCCCTCTTACATTCTTACACATCATGGGATTTATCGTAACCATCATAACTATCTTAATGCCAATCTTGGGCACTCCATGAGGCTTGTAATGCATTCCATTACAACTATCTTTGGAAGATTATAATATCTCCTAATATTTTACCTTTCCAATTTCTTCCTCATTCAATTCCTTCATGTAACAATATCATTCTCTATTAGATGTTTGTTCCATTTTCACCATTTCCATAAACCTTGGAGAACACAACTTTTTATTTGATTATGACATAGTTAAATATAAAAACCTCAAGGACTTGTAAGGTTAATAACAAACCTAATCCTAACACTCATTATAATAATATTTGATTAAAGGGAAGAATAACACTCATTATAATAATATTTGATTAAAGGGAAGAACTCGCTTCTCCCAAAAATCTTTTATCTCTCCAAAAGTGAGCTTGTATGCATCATGAAATTAATTATTTTTCCTCATAATAGTCATTATATCATCACTTGGTAGTATGAGTAATATGTTTTTGATGCTCTCCTTATCCCATCAACACACAATAAATCCATCATTGGGGAGGATGGTATCATAATTTTATTTGAACCTTAGTGCATGCTAATTAACTATCTCATGAAAGATATATAATTCCTTAATCATGGTGAAGGGCCAACTTGAATATATGCACTTGAAGAGACTTTTTAAAATTTCTTGTATAAAAATTCTCCTTCGGGTTATTGTAGGACATTTTCCTTCTCCAGGTAAATTATGGACTTAAATGATCTAATTTAGGTTTGTATTTATCTCAATCGAGCATATTGACCACAACATGGTGATTATAATTATTTTACCAACAATCTTTTTTGTTTTTCCTTCATTTTCCTTCATCTTTCATGCACCTTCTTATATATGAAGCATTATAAGACCATAAAAGAAAATTTGTAGATTTAAATACTTTATATTATTTTTTTGTAGACAAATTCATTATGGAAAATTATGCCAAGAGACAACATTTTTATGCAATGTTTGAGGATGATGCAATGAGTTCTTATCATATTACTAATAGCCACATAAATGATTACTTATCCCTTTAGATTTATGGTTGTGCCTCATAAATTATTGGAAACTCAAAAAAACTTTCTCCCAACTATCCACACATAAGAAATATTATCAAAACTTGCTTATAAATATTTATAAAAAATATTTTCGTTATTAGTGTATATATATTTGAATGACTTCAAACTTATTAAAACTTCATTTAAAATAGCTAATCCTTCTTATAGATGATGATTGAAATGATGGAGAATGATCCTTTCAAAATCCCATTATTTAATGTAATCAAGATAAGTAGACACCACAAGCATAAGGAATTATCCCATCTATTGAGAATGGACCTATTGTAACTCCAAAAACTAGTACTACCTTTAAAATAATGTGTAAGGAATTAGAAAGCTTATGATAAAAAATGTGTAATTCTTTTGCATTCATGTTTCAAATTACACTTTGTGATCCATTATTTTTTGTCCTCTTCTTAATGATTATAAAATATGATCTAAAATGAAAAAAACCATGTCTATTTTTACTAAAAAAAAAATATTTCAGTTACCACAAGGAACGTAATACACCATTATGAGAATTTAAATAAAACAAAGGCAGCTCCATCCAACAAGGATCCGTGGCGCAATGGTAGCGCGTCTGACTCCAGATCAGAAGGTTGCGTGTTCGATTCACGTCGGGTTCAATCTCTACGGCAAAGTTTGGGGTTCATTGATTTTTGGTCCGTTAATAAGTAGCTGTTTTACGGGGATCTTCTGGACCGTTGTATTATTTTAAGATTATGCTTTATATATTACCGTTTGAATAAGTAATTTTTAACAATGTCTTTAACTATTTATAGTATATATAGGTATAATCCGGATCATTGGCATCAACTTGGATAGTTTGAGTGGTCATTTAGGCAGATATGAAGTCTGCTGGTTACCATTAGAGCTCGTGTTCGACTTTTGCTTAAAGGATGTTTTCTGTACTCCATCGCACCAAGTTATTTTACATCTAAAAACATAATTCGACCCTACTAAAATAATTTATATATATATATATATATATATATATATAATTTTATAATTTTATAAATTAATTAATTTTCTAAGAAGAAATTAATATGATTTTAAATTAAATTTATTACATTTTTTTATCCTATGAATTAATTTAGGGGATATGTGAATTGATTATGTTTCATCATTTTCATTATGGTTTTATCATGTATGACTTGAAAATTGGGTCTCATTTGAAATTGAAGTATTGAATGTATCAAGATGTCATGTCATTCTAACTTGTTGGAATGTTGCCAATAAGAAAGGTGAATGATGCCATTTTATTAACATAATATGAATGTGAAATCGATAGAGAAAGATGGGGATGAAATGTGACACTTAGGAAATATCTCCAACCAAAGTTGTAGACCTAGAACTAACCTAGGCAAGTGTGTTTGGCGAGTTCATTATTGATATAGGTGGTGAACATGTCAAAGTTCATAATAAACTCTCTAAAAGCTATGATCAAATCATCAAAATGAGTGAACAAAAAATTGGTAAAGTGATGAATGCATTTCTATGCAAGTAGTGAGCAAGGAGTTGGAATGCTTGTCATTCCATCATTAGTTTAGATACTTGGTCTTTCAACTTCTTGTGCTTGGGAGGCTTTAGGATTTCATATCTTGCTATACCACATGTTTGGTTGAGGGTACGCTCTCATTGTGTGATGAAGATAATTTTATTTTTAATGTTGTAAGTTTGTTATAACAATTTAGTCACTTTGGGAGTGTGTTGTAGGTGTGCAAAAGGCTCCAAAACTTGTATGGAAGCTAGGTGTATACATGAACATACTCTACAACATTTGACATAATGGGACAAAGAGTTATTGCTCTCTAGGCTAGAATTTCTTTTCACTAGGAAGTGGGTTTTCTCAAGGTCAACTCTTGTGAGTTTTAGTTTGTGGTTGATTCTCATGTTTTTTTCTTTCACATTTTTATATGAGAAGACTTACATTTACATGTTTTGTATACTTCATTTTTGTTAAGACATCCATTGTTGGAGGTTTAAGTGCTTGTTAGTAGAATGTTGCTCAATCTTTACATCAAGAATAACTATTTGTTAAGTGTAGAGTATGGTATAACTGCTTTGTTCACAAATTAGGTGGTATCAAATAAGGTTAATGTAACATGAACTTATGATTTTGTGACCTTGTTGGTCAATGTGTAAGACCATATCAAGTGGGAAAAGAAGTTTAATGTAGTTTTAGTCTAATGTTGAGTCAAGTGAGTTAAGAATGACAAATATGACAAGAATGGAGATAGATGATGATAAATAATTAATATTTGAGAGGTAGAAAGAGGATGTCGCCAAAATATCCATGGTTAAAAGAAATATTGGAAAGCATGATGCTTGCTTTGATAGTCAAGATGTGGGTTTTCTCAAGGTCAACTCTTGTGAGTTTTAGTTTGTGGTTGATTCTCATGTTTTTTTTTTTTTCACATTTTTATATGAGAAGACTTACATTTACATGATTTGTATACTTCATTTTTGTTAAGACATCCATTGTTGAAGACTTAAGTGCAAGTTAGTAGAATGTTGCTCGATCTTTACATCAAGAATAACTATTTGTTAAGTGTAGAGTATGGTATAATTGCTTTGTTTACAAATTAGGTGGTATCAAATAAGGTTAATGTAACATGAACTTATGATTTTGTGACCTTGTTGGTCAATGTGTAAGACCATATCAAGTGGGAAAAGAAGTTTAATGCAGTTTTAGTCTAATGTTGAATCAAGTGAGTTAAGGATGACAAATACAACAAGAATGGAGATAGATGATGATAAATAATTAATATTTGAGAGCTAGAAAGAGGATTTCGCCAAAATATCCATGGTTAAAAGAAATATTGGAAAGCATGATGCTTGCCTTGATAGTCAAGATGGACATTCCTAGAGTGCAACAAGAAGGTAAACTTGAGAAAGTGGGTGTAGAGTGTGGAGAGAATTCAAAATCTATGGGATTCTTCAAATTTGAAGTGAAGATAGATATTCAACCATATGATGGAGAGATAATTGCAAATAAAATTGGACCAATGGGTATCCCAAATGACTATGTTCACAATAAAGTTCTTTGACAAGGCCAAAACTTGTCAAGCATGCTCATACATGGTATGAGAGGTATGCACACTCATTATCTAGGTTTGGAAAGTACCACTAGTGTCCAAGTATGATGAATTCAAAACACTATTGAGGAAGCAATTCTACCTATTTTTCTATGAATAAGAACATGTAATTCAATGACATCATTTGAAGCAAGAACATTGTTAAAGTGTGCAATCTTGTTTAGAAAAAAAATTAGTTTACCATAGGAAGGACATTAAGGAGTGTGAGGTGTAGATAAAGTATGTGGGAGATTTGTTCGATCACCGACAAGGGGAAATACTAATGACTATGACACAAAAAATAGAGGTGCCCAAGAAAACTACCTTGAATTGGACAAGAAGGGGGTCCCTTCCAAAACACATGAGGGTAGCAAGAAATAACATGGTGGAAAGAAGAACCATGATGGAAAGATAAAGAAAAATGATACTATCATGAAAAAATGAAAGGGGATAGGCAAGAGAAAATTCTATTTCTCACATTGTGAAAAGGGTGGTCACACAAATGAGAGGTGTTGGAATCTACACCCAAATTATCTCATTCTCATGTACAAAAATGGTAAATATGAACTATTTATGTGGAAAAGGACATGGAGGTCAATGGAGAATCCTCAAATGGACATAAAGCTTGATCTACACTCAAGAAGGAGGTTTTAAAGAATGGAATCTCTCATAGTGAAGAGGAGCTTGCCCAACTATTTCAAGTAGGGATATCTATGAGTGTGAGGTAAGAAGCTACATGCTTTATTTGATGAGCATGTTCTTAAAACAATCTCATTTCTTCCAACTTAGAACCTTTGTAATGTCCCCTTTTTCGGCATGATCATGTTTGATGGTGGTTAGCCTATTTCTCAGACTCTCATAGGCTAATAGGTTGGGTTAGAGGGTCAGTGGCATTATTTGATGAGTTTTGTCGTTCTCAGTTCAGAGCCCAGTGACTGGTTCACAGCAGGCGTTGGCAGTGCAGGAGTCGACAGCTTCTGACGGCACAGGATTATATGGTGTTTTGAGTGAGTTATGGGTTTTTAAGTGATTTAAATATTAATTGATTTAATATTTAATTATAAAGTCAAATTGACTTTATATTTTTAAATCACTTAAATATTCTCTAAAAGTGATTTAATATTTTAAATCACTTAAATGGATAAAGTGCGCCCAAGTATTTAATTCATATACTATTGAAATGAATTAAATATTATTTAAAAGATTTTAATATCCAAAAGTGGCGTATCTTTCTTGGGATTCGTGCCTTTGCATAAAAGGGCATTTCTGGCAATGAGAAACTCACCTTTTGACAATTTCGACTTTGCCTTGTGCTATTTCCTGTGCATTCTCCTGTGATCAGGGTTTGAACAATTTTTCCATTGAAGAACGATAACTCTTCAGTGTTGAGCACTTTTGAGGCTGTGAGAGATCAATCTGAATCAGTGCAGTTGAGAGCTTCATACAGAGGTTCTACTGGGCTTGAACTGTGTTTCCTATTGGATTTCTTTATCAGTTTCAGAGGGTTTTGGGAGATGGCGCCTTCATTTCATCTGGCAGACATCATACTTCTTGGCCGTACCTTCTAAGTGAGAATTCAGGTGGTTTGCAGTGAAGTGTGTGGCTCTTGTGCAAGGGCGTTTGGGCATTTCTTGGAGAAACGCCTTCTTTTCTGAGGGTTTCTCTTCATCATTTTAGGCGTTTGGCTTGTACTCTTCATCTGCCGCCGTTTTCAGGCTGGATTTTGCATTCTGTAGCTTTCTACACCAGATTTGGTCAGTTTTTCACCATCTTGGCTGGCAAACTGGACTACTTTCTTAAATAAATAATCTGGACACTTCCGGGTATGTTTATGAGTTCTAAATCCATTGTTGAGCATATTTATTATCTTCTGTATTGTCAATTCGCCTGAAATAACTCAGATTTACATTTTATATGCATTTATGCTGTGCGCCCCTTCTCTTCTGTCTATCAAATTTTCTCTAAAAAACTAAATAACACTAAAAAGACTTAAGAAAAGAGGGTTTTGAGCTGAGAGCCAGCAGGGCTCATCACAGTGGTATCAGAGCGGTTTCCTGCCATCCTGTTGGGCATTGATCATGGCTACTTCAATTACTCAGAGGCGGTGGGACAAGAATATGGAGAAATTGAAACAAAGTTTGAAAAAGTTGGATGAAAATCAGAAAGGGATAAAGGAATTGATTTCAGATCCTGCAACCTTAGATAAAACAGCAAGGTTTATGGCATCCATCTTCAGCTCATCACAAAACAAAAAGAAATTGAGTTTCCTTGATGTGTTGGGGTTAAAAAGGGATCAATCAGCAGTTAGTGACCAGCATACAGCTGATCTTATGGAGGACAAAAATCAGACTTACATAGAAGTAGATGTTGGGCACAGGACACTTCAGGATGAGCAAGTGTTGTATGAAGACAAACCAGTTGCCTTAGAACAGCCACATGAAGATAAGGTTCCTTGTGATGCTTCATCAATTACTATGAAAGAAGAAGTGTACAGAAATATGGCTTCTACAACATCTTTTGAGACAACTTCTATTGAAGAGAAAGTTTTACACCATGATAGTGGTTTTGTTGAACCCCAGGAAGATATTATCAGCACTAACGGAGATGATATCAGCCTTGAGATCAATTCTGATTTTATGAACAGCAGTCCATTACTTTCACAAAATCATGAGGTGACGGATAAAGTACATAAAGATGGTCATGTTATGGAATCTCCTAACATTAGCATTGAAGTTTTGCATGTTGAGCTTGAAGAATGTTTGGTGGATTCAAGTCACAAACAGTCTGATTTTATATATCAGACCTTGGAAGATGTGAACAAAACTCAAGTTTTGTGTGATGGGTGGCTACAAAGGGCTAAGAAGGCAAAGATGTTGGCTGCTCAAGCAAAACAGCGTTTGCAAGAGGTCAAGGAACGCTGCAGCCAGCTAGATCAAGCAAAGAAACAAAGGGAGTCGCACCTTAGATCTCTAATTCTTCCAAGAGAAGAACATGTAAGAGGTGAGCATGCTATGGATGGACTTGCAGTGACTTTGGCAACAGAGGTGTGTGAGGATATTGTCATAACAACAGCTTCTACCTTGCCAGTCGAGACATCCTATGAGGTACATAGCAGCAATACCTTAGAGGTTGATGACAACACACATGATGTTGCTGATTATGAGGTGAGTGATGCAGATTCAACTTCATGCTATAGTGCAGATTTGGATGGAGAACAGAAAGTGATTCAAGAGGGATTTTCCTCTCCTCAGTACAGTTATGAGTTTTATGATCAGCAAGCTCCAATCTATGATACTGATGGAGAAGAATCAGAAAATGAGGCGGATGCTACATCTTCTTGTGATAATCCGCTCTTTGAGGTGGATGCTGATTCTACTCTTGACCCTGGTTTAAGGGTGAGCTTTGATCATAGTATCAGAGATTCCGTCAGTGCATCGGGATTTCAGACAGAGCTCGTTGAGGAGATTCCCAGTGTGTACATGGTCAGGAGTCTACACAGTTTCCTTCTCAGGCATCATGTACATGATCTGTTTCGGATGCACAATTCTAGTATGCACGTGCTAGACATGTGGGATGATAGCCTATCTCGTGTAGTCTTAGGGAGCACGTTTTGTCAGCGGTTTGACTTGCTTTCTTATGAGTTCCTCTCTCCTGTGACAGATGGTGTTGAGATTGACAGGGTACAGCACAATGATCCAGTTGATCAGATTTGGGAGTTACAGGAGACAGTTGATGACAGTAGGGACATTTCACGGCACTATCCTTGGGATCCTGGTGGAGTGGTTGATTCTTTGCTGTTGAGATTGCTTGCGGACAAGCAATTTCCAGGAGGGCGGACTGTAATGTCCCCTTTTTCGGCATGATCATGTTTGATGGTGGTTAGCCTATTTCTCAGACTCTCATAGGCTAATAGGTTGGGTTAGAGGGTCAGTGGCATTATTTGATGAGTTTTGTTTTCAGTTCTCAGTTGAGCCCACTGGTTCACAGCAGGCGTTGGCAGTGCAGGAGTCGACAGCTTCTGACGGCACAGGATTATATGGTGTTTTGAGTGAGTTATGGGTTTTTAAGTGATTTAAATATTAATTGATTTAATATTTAATTATAAAGTCAAATTGACTTTATATTTTTAAATCACTTAAATATTCTCTAAAAGTGATTTAATATTTTAAATCACTTAAATGGATTAAGTGCGCCCAAGTATTTAATTCATATACTATTGAAATGAATTAAATATTATTTAAAAGATTTTAATATCCAAAAGTGGCGTATCTTTCTTGGGATTCGTGCCTTTGCATAAAAGGGCATTTCTGGCAATGAGAAACTCACCTTTTGACAATTTCGACTTTGCCTTGTGCTATTTCCTGTGCATTCTCCTGTGATCAGGGTTTGAACAATTTTTCCATTGAAGAACGATAACTCTTCAGTGTTGAGCACTCTTGAGATTGTGAAAGATCAATCGAATCAGTGCAGTTGAGAGCTTCATACAGAGGTTCTACTGGGCTTGAACTGTGTTTTCTATTGGATTTCTCTATCAGTTTCAGAGGGTTTTGGGAGATGGCGCCTTCATTTCATCTGGCAGACATCATACTTCTTGGCCGTACCTTCTAAGTGAGAATTCAGGTGGTTTGCAGTGAAGTGTGTGGCTCTTGTGCAAGGGCGTTTGGGCATTTCTTGGAGAAACGCCTTCTTTTCTGAGGGTTTCTCTTCATCATTTTAGGCGTTTGGCTTGTACTCTTCATCTGCCGCCGTTTTCAGGCTGGATTTTGCATTCTGTAGCTTTCTACACCAGATTGGGTCAGTTTTTCACCATCTTGGCTGGCAAACTGGACTACTTTCTTAAATAAATAATCTGGACACTTCCGGGTATGTTTATGAGTTCTAAATCCATTGTTGAGCATATTTATTATCGTCTGTATTGTCAATTCGCCTGAAATAACTCAGATTTACATTTTATATGCATTTATGCTGTGCACCCCTTCTCTTCTGTCTATCAAATTTTCTCTAAAAAACTAAATAACACTAAAAAGACTTAAGAAAAGAGGGTTTTGAGCTGAGAGCCAGCAGGGCTCATCACAACCTTAGTGAGTTAAATCTAGAGGTTTTGCATCACCCACATGCATATACCTTGGGTCACAATGTTGAATGGATCATATGAAGGTAAGGAAGCAATACAAGTTCCAGTATTGAGGAAGGATGATTTTTTGTTTGATATTGTGTCTTTGGAGGTACACGATCTATTTTTTGGTAGTCCCTACTTGCATATGAGAGATGCTATTTATCTTAGGTGTAAGAATACATATATAAAATTTAATTGAAAGACAAGGATTTATTTATAATTCATATGTTGGTAGGTTAATACCCGCCATTGCTAGTATCTAATTCCATGCTCCTATCAAAAGCATTGTTGGTATTTTTGTTCTCTTCTTTGTAGTTGGTTTTGTCTCTCTTCTTGGGAGACTTTCTTTGTTTTCTATTTTTTCTTGTCTCACCATTGGTGAAATTTGATGAGAAATATATAAGGTCTAATACCAATTATTGGGAAATTCATTCTCTATCAAAATACGAATTCAATGGATGAGATACAAGGATTGGACTACTAAAATCTAAAAATTTGAAACTTACATGAAATTTTGAAATTAAGTTTCCTTAATATAGAATTACCATGATTAGATCCATCTTCTTTATGATGTTAAAAATCAACCAACATAACATGCTTATCAATACTACCTTATGTGAACTTATAATAACAATAAATAAAGATTAACATCACCATAAGATAGAAGCAAAGAGGTACAAATAAGAAATATAAGAACATCACATAACATAGGATTTACATGGAGAAACCCTTGCGAGAAAAAAATACACCAAGAAGAGAGGCCAAGTATGCATTTATCTTCAAATAAATGAGATTATAATACATTCACTTCCATTCTCCTCTTTTCCTCTAACAAGGTAGTACTTGTATACTTGTGAACAACCTCTTTATGCTTCAACCTATCATTGTTCTTGCAAAGTAATGTTACATTCAATTGTTCCTCCTAATTTCTACATCCAAGGAGCTAATTTTATAGACTTGTGATGGGGTCTTAAGCTCCAAACATGGTGCCCAAAGATGACCCTTCATTTAAAATGTCCCCAAACCTTGGATTGCTTCCTCAAAAGGAAAAAGGACACTGATTTTGGCTTCAATACTTTCCCTCCAACTTGGGCACCAAAAAATGGAAATTAAATATTACAAATTAAATACAATAAATGATGGAAAACCAAGAGATACCTATTTCCTCTTTCCAAGAACCCACTTGGAGAATCCTAAAAGTCACTCATTTATCCCTTTCCTTATCTTTTTACCATCCCATTCTAGGCGTCCACATGTGGGGAAAACAATATTAAATATACATGTCCACAAACTAAGGTTGCCTTTTCCATTGCTAGTGGAATCCATCACCCCTTATGAACATAATACAAATAACAACGAGAATTAATATTACAAAATATTTTCTCAATACACCTTAAGTTCCTAGGGACACTTTCCAAGGATGTTGGAACCATGTGATATGACATGATTTATAAATTACTTTAATCCTAACAAGATTAATCCTTTTTACTTATAAGGTTGTCTTGTAATAGGTCTGGGCCCTTTTCCCATGTTTACCTTAATCAAAACTGCCATTGATAGTACTTAGAAATCAAGAAAACTAAAATCAATTATTTTGGAAATTTGGATTCATGATCCACTCAATCCATAGTTCATAATTCATGATCCACTTAATCCATTTAGAAAAAAAATCCTAAAGAAGAGAGAGCACTCCTTAAAAAAGACCATCTAACTCAATCATTAGCCTTTGACATATCAAGTTTGATAGACATGAATTTATCCTTAGAACAACCATAGAATGAATAGTTTCTATAGCAATAACACCACATGGATAAAAAATCTATGTTTTAACAATTATATAAATAATAACAGTTTTACATCTCATCTATACCAAAAAATAAATATAATTATCTTATTTTTATTAACCAAAATGATGTACATATATAAAAATAGCTAATGACTCAAACAAGCAACATAACCAGGTGAATCTTTCACTTGCTTTGTGATTTTAACCCTAGAGAGTAAAATAAAAAGTAATGAATTAAATTGCGTCTAATGTGACATCTCGCTCATATATTGTCTAAGAAAAAATGAAATATTCCAAGCTATATCTATTTCTATTATTTGTTGATTATATTTCACAATAATTATCAGCATGAGGAATATTGGGACACACTTATATAACCAAAATTTTCAATCTGTTTATGTGAAGGTATAACATGCTTCTGTCTAAATTTTTCTAGGAGTGACTCATGCTTCCATATTGACTCCATCTATTTCATGTGGAGACTAGGGTCCCCAAATAAACATCTAACATGTTAATAACAATGTATCAATTTTTTTAACTTTTCCCTCAAATTTATCATAAAATATTACCAAATTTTTGCTATTTGACACCTACACTCATCTTCATAAGCTATTATAACAACACATGGAAGAAATTTGATGGAATATACTTCATTAACATTTATGATACTAAATTCCCTCTATTGATTGGATGAAAAGTTAAATTATGTTGATTATATTCCTAAACATATTTATATTGACACATGATGAAATATTCCTCATAATTGTATGTTGATCCTAATAAACATTTAGTGAAAATTATGAATATTTTGAAATTTAAAATATAATTAGTTCTATTTTTTAGAAAAAGGATAAAAATATATTAAATAATAAGTAACAAAATATTACATAAAGAAGTCAAGACAACAACAACTATCACTAACATTAAAAGAAGGAAAATCCAAGGAGGTCTAGCACTAAACTCCCACCCCTATTAACCAAGAGAAAACTAAAAACATGAAACCAAATAGTAAAAATAAAATACTAAAAATCATCAACGCAAATAATTGTGAAGAAGGCGAAGGAATTATGAAGATTGATCAAGAGATAGGGAATTCCAATTTGAGACATTCCAACTAAAATTATCCTCATAATCCCATTTGGCAAGAGAATATGTAACAAAATTTTATTCGTAAGGAATATGAAGAAAAATTATGGAATCAAAGTGTTGAGAAAAATGAAGAATCTATGCCACAATAGAAGACAACTGCCAAGAGGAATTTTATGAAAATTTTATTTGTTCAAAATAGAAACTAAAGTCATAGAATCCAACTCACAAAATAATTCTTTTCCAACTCAATTCACAATTTTTCTCCAAATCCATGAGGATAACATAGTCTTACATCTAATTATTAGTACCAAATCCCATAGTAAAAGAGAGAACGAAAATAACTAAACCATTACTATCATGCCCAAGTCCAATCCTAGTTTTTCCATAATTTCTCCGACAAGAAAAATTAGTATTTATTTTGAAAACAACTAAAGTGGGAGGAGATCATTACCAACCCTATTAACCATATGAGAAGATTTAATTTGAAACCTAGAAGAAATTGAACCAACTAGATGATCCAAATCCAATTTCATCAAGATCAAAATATTAGAAGGGATAATGACTTGATCAAAAGAGAAATTTTCTATTAAAGTTCTTTTAATGAATATAAATCCTTCTTCCAAACATATGCAATGAGACTTTATATCCCTATAATTAGATCTCACTATTTCTCTCCAACCAATTTTTTCAAAGGATAAATACAAGGTGAATATCATAGAAAACTAACAAGAAAGAGGATGCTCCAAACTAGCCCAAAAATTAAACAAAGAAGTGGTACATGAATAAAGGATTAGTTCCAAATGTGCCATCACTACCTCAAAAGATCCACAAAAGAGGGCACTGAAAGAAATAATGAGATAAACATTCCTCATTGATCCCATAGACAATACATTTAGAAGGGCCTTGAAATAATCTTTTTATGATAATATCCCAAGTAAAACACTTGTTTTCACAATGTAGCCTAATTAAAAATTGCATGGGCCAATAAAATTTATTCTATATTTTTCTCCACTAAGGGAAATCCTCAAGTCCATTCTTGTCCTCTTCTATTAAATGATATCCACTAGAATTAGAATACAACCCTTTAGAATCATAGCCCCAAGATAGAGCATCCCCCTTCTCTAAAGAACAACGATGAAGATTTGCTAGGATAGAAGCAAGAGTATCATGAGACTTTCAATCTCACCCATAGGCCAACAATTCATATCTGGCTTGTTTCACATATGACATGTTACATAAATGAAAAAAAATTGAAAAAATGTATATCATAAAGAGTCAACATATATGATCAACATATCAGAAACTTTGGTTCAACCAACATCCAAGAGGGTATCAATAAAAGGTTGGAACTGAGGGTAGGAAGAGATAATTGGAGAATGAAGATCCCATGAATCAATTTAAAAAGAGCCTGAAAACCAAACTTAATAATTAAAAAATCCTCTCTTAACAAGAAAAGCACCCTTCTTGATGGTATTCCAAACCATATAACCTTTCCTAGTTAGATCAATTCTCAAAACGTTCTTATTAGTAATTCCATGTAAATGTTTATAGTTAAGAATTTTAGCCCAAGGTTGATTCTATCGAGTACAACTTCTCCTGTAATGTTTGGCAGTTAGAATAAAGTTTGAAATTTTGACTATTAAGTTTTCTATAAGTCTTAGACCAAAACCACCATTTTGTTTAGGCTGACAAACCCTACCCCAACTAAATCTTCATTGATCTACTAACCTAAAGTTGCCAAATACATATCTAGAGTATGTCAAAGATTTATAACCTTCTAAATCTTAACAACTCTTATCAAAATAGTATCATCTACAAATTGAAGATGAAAAAGTGAAACAAGTTCCATAACAAGATTCCACCTTTACCTTGCCAAAATCTCAACCATAAGAATGAAAAGATAGGGAGAAATGGAGTCAACGTATTGCAGCCCTATTGTAGCTGAAAAAAGAGAAGATGTTATACTGCTGAACAAAACAAAGAAGAAAGAAGATTCGACATAGTTCATGGTCCACTCAGTCCATTTAGAAGGATATATCAAAGAAGAGAAAACATTCCTTAAAAAAGGATTATTTAACTCGATCATTAGCCTTTGACATATCACGTTTGATAAACATGAATTGAACCTTAGAACAATCCATGGAATGAATAGTTTTTGCAGCAATAACACCACCATAAAAATCTAACATCTTTTAACAATTAAATAGATAATAACAATCTTAAATCTCATTGACACCGATTTTTTTTTTTTAAAATAACCCTTGCAAACAACTGATTCCAACAACCAACACAACTAGGTGAATCTTTCACCTGCTTTGTGATTTCAGCCCTAGAGAGTAAAATAAAAAATAGCCAATCAAACTGTGTCTAATGTGTGATATCTAGTTCATATATCGTCTAAGAAACATGAAAGATCCTAAGCTATATCTAGTTCTGTTATTTGTTGAATATATTTCACAAGAATGATCAGCATGAGGAACATTGGTAGACGCTTATATAATCAAAATTTTCAATCTGTTTATGCGAAAGTATAACTTGCTTCTGTATAATTTTTTCTTTCCAATCGACTCCATCTATTTCCTATGCTTCAATATTGACTTTTGTCCAATCATGGGTGAGGGATATTGGTATTGATATGTGAAGATCGTTATCATGAAGTTTCTTGGAAGATATGATTCCATGGTGTAATTTATTATTGTTATGGTTGATTGTAAAATTTAGCTCATCTTTTCATTTCTTGAATGCATTTCCCAACTGTAACTCGAAAGAATTTCAGTCACCTGAATAAAATTTCAAATAGCAAACCGGATTGAAAATTAATTTTAACTTTTAATTTACAGAAACATAATTAGCAGACCAGCTAGATACAAACAAACCGTTTAATAAGAAGTTTAAATAATGTTTGTGGAATCACAGCTTTTATATAAAAGCGGAACGAAAATTGAGGATGGAAGAGATTTAATAGAGACCTAAATTAGTTATTCTTGGTAAGATTTAATATGATGGATTATAATTTGGGGAGGGGCGTGGAGGAGGAAGGAGGATCAGATGGAGGAGGTGCAAATGCATCTTCAATACCAACTCCATTTCCATTACCATCTCCAATCCAAATACCTGCTTCGATGGCGACATTAATGGTGTTCTCCACATCCCCTATGTCGCAGGTATTACCTGGGAACTGCCCATCTCTGGAATTTTGGTAAGCCTGGATGCAGTCGAGCAGAGCCTGATTGCATTTCGTGTTTAAGTAGTTGGATTTTCCGACACAGTTGTCATGACTCATACAGCACTTGTCAAGCCCATCACACGGAGCTTCCCCGGGGCATCCAGTGTAAAAGATCCCGCAGTATTTGCCATATCTCAGCAGCGGTGCTACTGCCATTATAAACAAAAAACAGTAAATCAGTAACAGTTTGAAGCAATGGTGTAAGTGGAATAGAAACAGTAAATATATGATCATCAACTGTGCAGCACTCGGACTCGCATTTAGTGCTGCATTTCCCCTACACTCAAAAAACCAAACGAGTTTTTTAATTTGTGTCAGGGATATCAAAACAAGCAAGTTTATTTTTTGTCTGAAAATCTAATGATTGGGTGATGGAGGGAGTACCCATGTGAAGGCGTAGCAACATGGAGACAAAAGCACAGTGTAAAAGAGCATAGGAAGAAACTGTGATCTCAGTGCCGCCATTGACATCGATTTCGTGAGCTATCTAGTTATAATTGTTGTTTCTGGTGTGGGGTGATGGGATTTGCTAAATTTATAATGGTAGACAAGTTAAGTCATGTCCAAAATGATAAGAAGGTTTGGGGCCAAAAAAAGGTTACCTGTTAGAGTGATGCCATTGCTGAGAAATATTTACGCGAGAAATTTGCTGATGAAGAAAAACTATAATATCAAGTGGTTTCGATTCCCTTCAAAAATGATCGTCTTCCCAGAATTATAGATTAGTACAGGTTGGTATTACATTTATCATGTCCAAACGCGGGTATTATGTTAGCTGTCGAAAATAAAAAGTTAGGGAAGGTGAGGCCATGACAGGCCGCTCTTATGTGGAATGTGAGGCCCTCCTTCACTCCTCAAGATGTCAGCTTCTTAGATCAAACTACAGTTAATTTGTCTGTACTCGAAGCGACTCGAAAGCGCAACCTTCAATGAGGTAGATCACACATATATTCGACTGACCGCCTACTTACGTCCATGGAAGCACAGCTAATAATTGTACATTATATTTACCCCATATCAATTCCAAATTTTTTATAAAAAATAAAAACAATTTCTTTTTCAAAGCCCTATCATTAAAATCTCTAACCTTTTTAGGGCTCTCAACTTTGGCCAACGTAGTCTCCTCTTATCCCTGTTTGCTACCAAGGTCTTCTCTTATCCCTGTGCGTGCCTTTGTTCTTACCGCTTCACACCACCTGTACGGCTCATTTCCTATCTTTGTGCTTCTAAGTGCCACAATTTTTACACCATCTTGGGCCCTCCCTTTACCCCCACGCACCAATAGCAATCTTTTTTATTAATACCCGCCCATTTAAAGTTTTCCTCCTGCCCATTTCAAAAGACTGCCTAATTATTTTAGTTCAAAATTAAAGAACTTTTATGTAAGAGCTTTAACTTTAAACTTTAGTTTTTTACAAGTACTTTTACATAAGAACTTTTATGTAAGTACTTTTAACTTTAAATATTTTCATTTTAATAAGAACGTTTTTATATAGTTTTAAGATTCATAATAATTTTTGTATAGTGTTTTTTTAATATTTAAATAAATCTATATTGTTTTATTATATATATATATATATATATATATATATATATATATATATATATATATATATATATTTATTAAGATTAATTCTTTTTATAGAGATTTTTTATTTCAAATAAATGCTTTAAAATATATATTAATTTTTTTTCTAAAGAATTAAATATATTAGTTGAATTTTATTTTTCATACCATTTATATTAGTTTTATTTGAAAAAAGTCATTTTTGGAATTTTTTTTTCTAAAATCTAATTTAGTTAAAAGGGTATTTTTTAAGAAAATATTTTCAATAGTTATTATTTTTATTATAAAGTTGTGAATTTTTTTATTGGAATAATGTCAACTTTAATTCCTAAAATCAAGTTAACTTCTTCTAACTATCATTCTTAGAAAACTCACATTTTCTATTTTCTTTTTTCTTTCATTTTAAACATATGTTGAATTTTTTCTTTCATTTTAAACATATGTTGGATGTTGGTATGGATCCCAAATTGGAACTAGATTTGTTTGCATTCAAAGATTATTAGGAAAAATGAAGGCTCAAAAATAAGGAAGCCTCATATGATAATTTAATATTTTGATTATATTTAAAATCAATTATTATACATTGTGAATGACTTATGAAATTTTGTATAATGTTTATCTTAATATGACAAACTTTATTTCTTCTTAAAAAGAAATTTATATTAAAATATAATAATTAATTTTATTAAAGATAACAAAATATATTTATCTTGATGGTATAGTTTCAAATACAACAATTTTGTTAATTTATGACCATTAAAACAATTGAAGATGAGATTAATGTCTCATTTATTAAATACATGGCATTATATTTAAATATAAAATGCATTAAAAAGTCTAATAGGACATTTGATCAATTAATAAATATTTAAGGAAGACTAAAGATGGATAGTAAATCCCAAAGAAACTAGGGTTCAAATTTGAGTAAAATGAAGTTTTTAACAATGAATATTTTAGTTGGCTAAATTTTAAATCCATTTGCAAAATGGAAAGTATATGAAAAATAAGGTGAGTTTGTAGAATTAAATTTCTAATAAATTCCATTGATGAAAATAACAAAGTTTAAATTTGCATGCACAAAATATAATAAATTACAAGTTTGTATCATGTCCTCTTAACTGCTTTAACAAAATGGAACAGATTTAAAAGAGACGTAAATCAGTTCTTCCACAACTCTTGACCAGCTTTGATATCAGGGATTACAACCAGGAGTGAAGGAGAAAGGATGACCAGATGGAGCAAGAGGAAACCCATCTTCAATTCCATCTCCATGTCCAATCCAAACACCTGCTTTAATGGCGACTTTAATGGTCTCCTCCACATCCCTTATGTTGCAGCTATTACCTGGAAACTGCCCATCTCCAGAATTTTGGTAAGCACGGACGCAGTCAAGCAGAGCCTGATTGCATGCCACGCTCAAGTACTTAGATTTGCCGATGCAGTGGTCATGAGTCATACAGCACCTGTCAAGCCCATCACACGGATCTTCCCCGGGGCATCCAGTGTAAAATATCCCGCAGTATTTCCCATACCTTAGAAGCGGTGCTTCTGCTATTACAAAAAAACACCAGTAAATCAGTGACAGTTTCAATCAATTATGTAAGAGGCACACCAACAGTAAATATATTATCATCACCTTTGCAGAACTTGGACTTGCATCCAGTGCTGCATTTTCCCTGCAGTCACACAATCAAGGAAGATTATTTATTCAAGCAGGTGTAAGTTGTTCCTAAAACAACAATCAATGGGTGAGGGAATACCCATGTGAAGGCGTAGAAATATGGAGACACAAGTGCAGTCAACAACAGCATATGAAGAAACTGCTTACCCAGTGCCGCCATTGTTATAGATTTCGCGAGCTATGAAGTTAGCCCCCAAAGATTCGTCTTTTTCCCGAAAACTTGGATTAACCGGCCACAAAGTAGCCTGTGCGCAAATAATTTTCCACCGTTTCCAATGTTTCCAGGGTTGATTTTTTTATTGTTTTTATTTTAAAGAGCTGCATTTGTACGCAAATACTACCTCGCCATATATGTTCTGTTCACCGCTTGGATGCAACACATGTTTGAAATGTCTTAATCCACGTTTATTCTTGAACGACAGGTGCTTGAAGCCTGGAAAATCACCTGCTGCTGCTTCTCACTTGTAATTTCATTTGTTTTAAATGAGTTTTCTGATTTTACAATCAAATGCTATTTCACGTGCACCGTTTGGAAGCAGATGGAAAATACATGTGCCATTTACAGTTCCAGCTAATCCTGCTCAGATTTGAAAGAATTCACTGTTCTGGGTTCTCAGTTGTACGGCCCCACATTTACAGTCATTGAATTTTGTGTAAACATCTGTTTCTGAAAGTTAAATCAGTTTATGTGGAAAATTCACTGTCAGCAATTCATCACAGTAAAATTCACCGACAATAATTTATCGTGGGAAAATTCACTGTCTTGTTAAATTCACCTTAAAGAAAATTCCTCATGATCAATTCATCGCATTAAAAGTTTGCGCTTCTGGTGGTGAATTTTCCTTGAGATGAATTTGTCACGGTGGTGAGTTTTCTTGCCGTAAATTGTTAGTGGTGAATTCTCCAAAGGTGAATTACTGTCAGTGAATTTGCCTATGCCGTTTATGCCATGTTTTCATTCGCTGCAGCACCTATGCTGATTTTGCCTTTAGAATGCAAACTTTATGGTTCTTAGAATGTTATACCCTTTGCCTGAATGAAATTCACCTCATCTGCATTGAACTATTGGGTTTGATAGATAGTTGGTTTAATCCATTTTGTTGAAATAGCTAAGATTGATCAAAACACAAATACCAACTATTTGGATGAAGGATGGATCAATATGAGCACTTTTGGTTCGCTTGTGGAAGTTAGATTGAGAATTTTTGGAGTGCACTTATGATGTGTTGTTTTTGTGAAAAAAGATTGTGGCCCACCTGATTAGTGTAAGGTAAACTTTCACAATTTAAATTTAGATAATAGAAAAAGAAGACATTATTTTTATATGTTTGATTAGATTATAAATCCATCTTTAACATGTAAGTCTGAAAAAATAAGTGAAAGTTATTAGAATGAAATTTCTAATAATTTTTATTAGTAGTAGATAATAACAATAAAGTTGAATTTACACAAGTAAGATATAATAAATTATAGGTTTTTTTCTTTAATCACTTTGATATATTGACTAATTTGTAAGAGATAGTTTTAAAAATGTATTATTCACATATTAAGTTTGTAATATATCTAAATCTTTATTAGATAAAAAAAAATTCTTACAATATTGTTGCTAAGCATAGACTCAAATGACAATGTTTGAAAGAAAATTTAATTCTCATCTACTACCAAACAAGAATAGGGAGTTCAACTATATTTGTTAGTGAACGAAAAATGGAAGATGCCTCTAACAATATCATGTATGTTGAAGACAAAAAATAGCATAGACATATAGCTTATTAGTTTCTACTTCAATGTTATTGGAGTAGGTCCATTAATTAATACAAGATGAAGACCTTTTCAATAAATTTCATGAGTTTTGATTAGGAAGTGATGACATGATTTAACTAATTTCACGTCACATGTTACAAATGAAGAAACTCTAAAAAAACACTTACCATAAAGAGTCCACATGTAGTGTTTGTTTGTTCGTGTGAATGAGTTTTCTACCTAGAAACCAAGTATATCAAATAAAGTTAGAGCTACTCATGTAAGTATTGATATTGCAATACTTACAAACCATCCAAACCCTAACTCATTTACAAAAACAAATTAGCTTATGGTCATTGTGATATCAATACACAATCAAACCTTTTAACCGAAGCTCTCCAAAAATGTTAGGTGTCTTATTCTCCATATCAAAAATTTAAATGAACTTTCAATTATAAATATTTTATCAACTTATATTTAATAATTAATAGTTGTTATATTAATAATAATATTACTAACAAAAATATCTTCGAGTTAGATCAAACGTGACACTGTAAACAACATGACTCTTTAAAAAATAATTTATGATCCAAATTACCATGATAAATAAAGCTAAGCATTGAAGTAGCAAAAGATGATGTCGAACATTGCCATAGCGATGTTTGTTCTCCTCTCTCTCCAAGGAACACAAGACTGACTGAATCAGTCTTTCTAACACAAAAGACTTTCTTCATCAATAGTTAATTTTTGAATTGGAACATAAATTGGAAAGATCTGCAACCAAAAACACAATCACATAAAAAAAAAGCACGACTTTTTGCTTAGTTTAATGCATGTCTTCACAATAAAAAGCACTTCAACATTAAAGAATGCCTGAACAATCTTTGAGGGTATGTAAGGACGGGTGTGAATAATAACAACACGGTATAACAAATCAACCCGTATACCATGTAGACTATTCATATCAATCTGCCTAGGTATACCATGTGGACAACTAATACCCATCCGTAGAGGAAGCTATTCAGCATTATATGGTTTCCCAGCAGAAAGAATAAAATTTGACTAATACCTACCACATATAATAATAGAATAATTGCCTACCCATAGTAGGCGTGCCTTTATTTGTTGCAAATATTACAATCAGTGATATCGAGCTCGCCAAAGTACGATTGAGGTAAGCAAAGCATCTCATATCAAGCATGTGTACCTAAACATTCCAAGGAGACTCGCTCAATTCCACAAATACGGGGCTTCAGATCCTCCTTATATTAAAAAAAATAGTTTACAAATAACATTTGTGGATTCACAGCGTCCAAATTATATAAAAGTGGAACGATGATGAGAATGGAAGAGATTTAATAGATACGTAGATTAGTTATTCCACAATTTTTCACAAGCTTTGATAGTAGGGATTATAATAAGGGGCCAGGGCTAGAGGAAAAAGGGTGATCAGATGGAGGAAGAGCAGATCAATCTTCAATACTATTAACATCTCCAATAGCATTTCCAACCCATACACCAGCTTCAATGGCGATGCTAATGGCGTTCTCCACATCTCGTACGTTGCAGGTATTGCCTGGGAACTGCCCATCTCCAGAATTTTGGTAAGCCTGGATGCAGTCGAGCAGAGCCTGATTGCATTTCGTGCTCAAGTAGTTGGAGTTACCGACGCAGTTGTCATGAGTCATACAGCACTTGTCAAGCCCATCACACGGAGCTTCCCCGGGGCATCCACTGTAAAGTACTCCGCAGTATTTCCCATACCTTAGAAGCGCTGCATCTGCCATTACAAACAACACCAGTAGATCAGTCACAGTTTCAAGCAATTATGTAAAGTGGCACACCAATAGGAATATATATGAATAATCACCTGTGCAGAACATGGACTCGCATGTAGTGCTGCAGTTCTCCTACACCCACACAAACCCAAAACAAAAAAATTGAAAAACAGTGTCAGGCATATCACATAAGCAAGTTCAATTTTTTTTTCTGAGAATCTAATAAGTGGGTGAGGAAGGAAGGAATACCCCTGTGACGGCGTAGCAACATGGAGAGAAAAGCACAATCAACAGTATCATCTGAAGAAACTGCGATCCCAGTGCCGCCATTGATATGGATTTCTTGAGCTATCTAGTTATAGTTGTTGTTCCCCCGATGAGAGAAGGCTTGTGAATTTATAAGATCCATGGTCATGAATTTCATTGATTTGGATTTGGCTTTCTATCCGCAATAATCGACCACAGTTCCAAAACTACTATGCCATTAATGCCGCTGGAGGGCAGAGTTCTGGGAGAGCGACAGAATGGAGCCCATTACTTCTTCCAAGTTTTCGCAGTTTTTTTTTGGGTGGTGTGTCGCCTTTTCATAAAAATTCCATAAAATTTTGTTGGGCAATCTCCGACACGCCTTCCGGCGGAGTTATTATAGGAACTTCGATGGAACCTTTTTACCATTTGGAGCTCTTTGTTTCCACACAGGGTAGAGGTATAGCAATGGTGAGTGCCTTGTGTAAATACTCGGTATATTGTTTTGTTAGCTATTCAAATGATTTGATTTTATATTATGTTTATTTTGATACAAATGTTTTGATCGACTGTGTTTTTAGGTACATATATTTATAACTGAATTCTGGTCAATTTTATTTCAATTACAGTAGATTTTACACCGTATCCATAAGACATATGGTATATAAAGTTGAAGTCTAGGATCTAAATTCTTTGTGGTATATATATTTTTAGTGTGTTCGTTTTAGAATAGGGTTGAAGACTATACCGAAATTATTAGCTAAGAAGTTTGTTCTAAATTTTTTATAATATTAATTATCTTGAATTTCAGATGTATCTTTATATAGTCTTTTTAGTGGGTTTAATCTTATTTATGCTTTTATTAATTCTAAAGATTATCTTGATTAACTTGTTAATGAAAATTTAGAATCATCGTTCTCTTCTATAAATGTCAAGTTAATGGTAATCTTATGGAAAGAGAAAAGTAGCAACTACTATTCTCCAACATGTGAGTTGTTGATATGTAAAGACATATAACATAAGAAAGATAAATTTATAAATTTTCTTTTGTTAACATATGGTGAAGTAGAATTTATGAAGCTCTAGTAATATTTAAGATTACATAAAATAGAACACAATAATAGTGCTATAATTATAACCAAAAAGTAGGCAACGAATATATATAGGATCAATGAATGCAAAAGATATATTTCAACTCTATTTTTTGTCTTTATAATTGTTAAAGTACTAGAACCAAAACAAGTATAGGATATATTATCCTCCCATAGTTATTTTGACATCTAATCATGTATAGGATATCTTTTCTTTTTTTTTTGTTAAAAGGATAGTACCTCCACACATATAGATTTAATACTAGGGATCCCAAAGATTATTATTATCTTTTTTTTTTATTTGTTTGTATTTATTCTTCCTCTCTTTCACTATGTAAAGACAATTTAAGACATATTTTAATGTAGGTGACCTAATTTTTTTGAAGAGAAAAGATATGAAATGAATATATTTTATTTTCAGAGTAAGTAATGACATTATGCTTATAAAAGTTATCCAAATAAGTTATCCAAAAGATTTATTTGCATTGATTCAATACAAAAAAAAAAAGGTTATCCAAAAGATCTTTAAATCTTATCATTTAATATTTTTCATTCAAAATTAAAAAAAATGTATTTAACTATATAAAATATTTATAATAGACTATTCTTAAATATTATGATTCAATAATTACAAAATTAACCAATAAAAACAAGACAAATATTATTATTTTTTATATAATTAAAATTAAACATGAACTTATTAATTATTAAACTATGTACAACATTTTATAAAATACTTAAACATTTTAAAAAAAAGTATTTACTACACATTTAAGTACGTTGTGTTTGTGTTTAAATTATAATTTATCTATATTTTAAAAGTTAAGGACATTTAGCCGATAGGCTTTTACTCTAAGAACGGTTAACCTGAAGATTCCTTTCTCTGCCAGTAAATTGTTGGATAATCCGGCAAGGATATCGTCAAACTTTTCCCGTTCGGAAATAATTTTCCCCGGTTTCTAATGTTTCGAGGGTATTTTTTATTGTTTTTATTTTAAAAAGCTGCATTCGTACGCAGTGCCACCTCACCGCATATGTTCTGTTTACCGTCTGGAAGCATACATGTTTGAAGGCTACCCAGTACCCAGTACCCTGAATTACAACCACGGACCCAAAGAAATTTTATACAACAATTTATGGGGAGATTCGGTTCCGCAAATTCAAGGAAAATGTCCCAAGAAACTTGAAATTTTATGACTTTTTTGACCTTACTTTTTTGTGAGAGGCAAATTTTGCTTGCTTATTTAAGGAGGCCGGTCGTGCTAATTTAAAGGATGGATTGAGAAAATAATTACAACTAGCACTTGCACCTGCAGAAGGTTCAAGGGAGTCGCCGATAGGAAATTAAAGGTAAAAATATAAATGAATTGGAACAAAACAAATTAGTTATATAAAAATATAGTTGTATACACATACATTATATAATATAAGTAGGTACGTAATTTTGTTGAATGTCTTTTAATTTTTTAATTTTAAATAATAGGATCCCTTTGAACAATTTGTATCCACTTTGCCTAAATAATTTAGTTAAATAAGAGCATCTCTTTGTCTTTTTGAAGCTCTTCTTTTAAGGTCTTGGAATGCGTATGCAGTGAAATACAATGTTGATTAGATTCCTTTGAACAATTAGTATCAGTTTGCATCAAAGTCACATAAGAGCTTCGCTATGTCTTTCATGAAGTTGGTCTTTTTTAAATCTTGGAATGTATATTTAGTGAAATACAATGGTGTTAGATGATAAATCCGTAATTTGTAAATATTTAACTAGATATGTAAGTTTTAAAAAAATTAATTTTTTTTGAGGAGGTGGGTAAATCTTGTTTTTTTTAAATCATTGATTGTTCACTTGATTGTTCACCTATAGAAGATAAATTTTGTAATTGATTGGTTTTATTATTTTTACTCTATTGAATAATTACAAGTTTGTAATTTTGTGAGAGTTTATAATTAATTGTGCATACCTGTGAGAGCAATTGTAGACAAACCTTTTTTTTCTAATAATATTGTATGAATTTTATTTCTAATTATGCAATGTAGTAAGATATAGATTGTTATGATACATTTACAAGAATTTACTTAAAATAATATAAAAAAATTAAATTTAATGTTATGTTTATAAAAACATTAAATAAATGTAATAAAATAATAAAGCATTCAAATTTATATTAAAAATGAATAATGGTGTATGAATTTTATTTCTAATCATGCAATGGAGTAATATAGATTGGTATGATACATTTACATGAATTTACTTAAAGTAGTATAAAATAAATAAATTTAATTTTATACATTAAAAAACATTAAATAAATATAATAAAACAATGAAAACATTAAATAAATATAATAAACAATGAAAACATTAAATAAATATAATAAAAAAATGAAAACATTCAAATTTATATTAAAAATGATCAAATAATATGTTTAATTGATAATGCAAATATATAACAATGAAAATAAATTTACATAACAAACATGGCACTTATACACTAGTCATTACATAAAACACCCTAATTAAAATGGGCATAAAATAAATTAAAATAAATAAAATATGCAATTTTCACCATTACAATTATATATAATTAAAATTTACATCATAATATTAATATTCAATTTTTCACATTAATTATTTAAATACATCAAAAAATAATTATTAATTATAATGTATGATATTTTTAAAATGGGATGAGCTTGAATTGTCTATAATTAGGATTAAGACAATAAAAAATTGTGTTAAAATTCTTAGAAAATACATTGTATGAATTTGAATGAAAATTTGTTAAAATTGTAAGGAAATATATTATATGTTTAAAATTATAAAAATGGGAAATATCATAATTGAATACTTATCATTCTTTAAAAAATATTTATGAGGTTAAAATTATTAGAAGAAACGGTAATCAAGAATGAGTGATTTGATAGAGAAAAATACATATGTTGAATCTTCAATCAAAATAAATTTAACATTCAAGTTTCTATATAACATATGTCAATAGATGAAGTTAGGTATAAATTTTAGGTGAATTTTGGACAAGAGATATGCAACTATTGAATGCTAAATTTTAGGTGAAATTGAGACAAAAGATATACAAATTATGACCATTAAATTTTAGGTGAATTTGAGCCAAATTTGAGACAAGAGTTAAGTAAATATTGATGTTAATTCAAGCAAACACATTTAATTTTGGATGTAACATACCCTACATAGTCTAAATATACAAATAGTAAATGCTAAATAAGGTAAATTATTATATTTTGAGTGTAATGCATCCTAATGGATGAAGCCAAGTATTAAGTGAATTTGAGGGAAGAGATAAATATTTGTTGAATGTTGAATTAGGTAAACTACCACATCTAATCTTCAATTTAGTGTATTCTATTTTTTTGGTATAAGACAAAGTACAAGCGCTTGATAAATTTGAGTAAATAATTATACAAATATTAAATAGAATAAAATATTACATTCAATTTTGGATGCAACATGCTTCAATGAATGAAGATTAATAAACATCTTGAATGAGGATAAATATACATCTTAAATGAA
Organism: Sequoia sempervirens; assembly: GCA_007258455.2. NCBI lineage: Eukaryota > Viridiplantae > Streptophyta > Pinopsida > Cupressales > Cupressaceae > Sequoia > Sequoia sempervirens. The sequence continues at coordinate 178,473 of VDFB02137261.1, read as the reverse complement.
TTTGAGAAAAAAATTAATTAAATATTAAATAAGATAAACTACAACATCAAATTTAAACAAGTATAAATCTTAAATACATTTGAAAAAACACCCCTTAATCGTAACATCCAAACCAAAAATGACCCATTAAATTTTGAAAAATGATCTTTCTAAAAGATTAAAAAAATACATAACATGATAAATCTAAAAATAACTTAGCATAGACAACATTTATGGCATGTTATGTGGTGAAAACATGAGTTTGTGACGGTGAAGTTCCGAATTTTATAGGAATGTACTTCCCAAATTTATAGGGATGTAAATGGGCCACTAAAGGGGGATCCTACAAGGTTTTGCAATCAACAACTCCTCTAAAATGAATTGAATGAAGACATTTTATAGGGTGTGGAGAAACTAAGTCTTAGTGTTTGCCTTTTAGAGCAAGTTATAGATTGCCTCTTAGCAGGTCATAATCAACACAACTATCTAAGTTGTGGGCCCTAAATGAATGGTGCATACCATCTTTTTGCCTTAAAACCCGATTCTAAAGCCACCCCTAATGCGTGCCATGACATTGACTGATGTAAGTTTTAATGGTTGATGTTTAACAATATTAACCACAGTTATTATAATCTGAATTTAAGCTTATAATATATTAATCCTCTTGAGCGCAGCTGCTATGACTTTAATTAGTTTAATTAATATCACCAAGTTCTGTATTCATTATGTCTTAAGTTATATTTAGGGTCACCTGCTACATCTAATTGATATTTTTTTTCTAATTTGTTTAAAATGAAGATGGCAGAGGACACCTGTCGGAGAAAGCCAAATCCTTAATAATAAAAACAGTTTATAATATTGAAATGCACTGCATATCTTCCACGTTTGGAGCTGCATATCTCCCACGTTTCCTTCAGTGCGAATAGATTGAAGTAGCAGCTGTAGGGGAAAGTTAACTCAGTAAAAGAAATTAGGTAGTTGAAACATTTCTCGCCTCACACTTAAAACAAATTTTAACTGGCAACCACTATTTTCATTTAAAAGGTGCAAAAATCTTCTCTGTAGCTGAAGAATATAGTAGCTCTAAAACCCCAGTATTTATTTTAATTCTTCCTCTGTGAATAGATTGAAGCAGTAACTGTAGGTAGATTTTGTTGTGGCTCAACTCTAAAACTCTGCACTTTTTTCTGGTCAGCATGGTTGACAGCAGGACACAATTTGTGCATAATCTTGAGGTAAGTCACTTACCATATTTTTAGGAGTGTTTTTATCACGTGTTCAATCTCAAAGCATAAAATGTCTGATCTCGTTTATATAGTTTTTGATATTGAAATTTGGATTAAAATTTTTGACTACAAAAGCTAATTGCAGTGTTTTCCCTTGAAAGTCGTTTTCAAAAATGCAAAGAGAGTTTTAATGTAAACAAAGACCAAAGAAGGAAGCAGTACAGGTCGATTTGCCAGTCATGTCCACAAGTCCTGCTAAATCAGATATTTTAATGTCATTTGTTCATTTTGGAGGGGGGAATTGAGGAATGGGAGGGGGAGTTGAAGACAACTATTTTTCTTTATGAAAAGTATGTCATATAGATAATGTGAGGTCGATGGAGGAGAAGCCCACGAGTAGCATCCTCAATGTCTAGAATGGAGAAAATGGCCCTGAACTTCTCGTTATTGACTTTTCCTGGTGGGAGACAAAAATTGCAAAAACCTGTGTCATGCAAAATTTACAGCAAAAGTATTACAAAACCTTTTCATAGTCAAACTTAAAAAGACACCTATGCAAACCACAATGAAGAGAAGCAAACATGAAAGTCCTCGTCCGTCTATTCTTGATATAAATTGAGAGGATCAAAATTACATAAGTTGTTTCATTTAGATAAAAATATAGAAGATATAAGCATCAAAGTTTTTTTTGTTACCTATTAGGAGAAGGTAACAATGGTTTCTCATTCCAGACAAGTTGTCAATTGATGCGAATGCTGTATTCTTCCATGAAGCTTGCTATGTAGCCTAGTGTATTTATCTACACTTTGGGCGGTGATTAAGGGCGGTGGTAGAGGACAACAAGGATAAAACTCTGAACAACATTAATGAAAAATCTCAAACCAAATCACTTATTTACTACAAGAATGATCTGCATTTACTCAATTATTGCATATGGACAAGATGGATTTGATCTGCATTTACGCACTTCAATAATAATTTGATTTAAGTATTATGTGCTAGAAGAATGAAACGTGAACAACACGAATTTGCAAGTTATTTTCGGCTAAAATCTAGACTGTCAAATGGTTTGCGGGGTGTGTGAGACAGGTATGCCGATGGCTTGTGGACTGACAAGTCCACAATAAGAACCTTATCGGCTAAATTATTAAAATTAAATTTATAAAATAAAATGAGTAGTGATCCCATAATAGTGGTTTACAATTTTTGGCCAAACTGGACACTGAAATTATTATTTTTAACTAAATCTTCACATTCGGGCACCTATAGCGGCTAAACTGTGAGGAATTTGAAGATGGTGAAAACTAGAGTCTCATCAAATTTTGTCAGAGATTCTAAAAATATTTTTTCAAATTTTTGAATCAAATTGCACTCTCTTTTCCATCTCCCATGAAAATTAATTTTTTCGGAAAACAACATTTTAAAAAGTGACTTACCGTATAATGCATAACTTTTTTTCTATGAAGGATAAAATTCTAAATTTTTCAAATTTAGATTTGTAACTCTAATATCTAGTGCTTCCACTTGATTAGATAGTTTTTTATTGAATATTTTTCCTTAATCAAGTTTCAAAGTCAAACAAATTACAATTCGACACAATGCGACCAGTATAACGTGTAACTTTTTTGTATATGTCAAAATTTTATTTTATTTTATTTGTTGGATCAAGGACTTCAATATCTGGTGCACTCATATATTTTTTTTTTTTAATAATCTTCTATTTTTCCACATGTGAAGAACAAAAAAAATCATTTTCGATGAAAAACCTATGTTTAATAAAACTTAAAAAACAAATACATAACAAAACCAAAACATATTAAAATTATATTCATTGGATAGCTTGTTTTGAGGAATACCATAATAATTTGAAATAAATTTTAAATGAATTCATTTGATCCCCCAAAATCTAAATCAAAAGTGATTTTTTATCAGCATTTTGATAGGTGTAAAGGAGACGCATTTATAGTTATGGTTTAATACTAGTGAGGTTCTATCCGAGGGGGTTTGATCTAAGGTGATTTGATCAAACCCTCTTCAATTGGAATCCTTAAAATAGAACTTTTTAAGGCTTAAATCATTATATTTTCTAAAAATATGTGATTTCAGCTAAAATTCGTTCCTCTCAGGAATTGTAAACCACTATTATGACAACACCCTTGTTAAATGTGTGGTGTTGGAATATTCTCATTATTTTCAAGTGGAGGAAAAGTTTAAAGCAATAAGTTTCTTAGAAAAGAATACCAAACTCACTATTAAAGATAATATATAATGTATTTTTCATTCATTTATTTGATGGTGGACAATGCATGTCATGGTGTAGATGCTAAAGAAACTTCTTTATAAAAATTGTGAGGTAGGTCCATCAATCATGTATAAAAGCACACCATATGTACTAATGCAACTTGTTTACAAAGCTCAAATTGTTGAATCTCATTACAATTTATTTTTATTGTAAAAAAACACATTATTAATTTAAAAATCAACCATACAAACAACAGACAAATTAATAGACAAAACTGGTAGCCATTTACAAAACAAGAATTGTAAATGTGACAGGGGTAGCAAGGAGGAACTAAAACAACAATCCAATCATTACAAAGTTGTGTGGATTGAACGTAGAATCTACCTTAATATGTGATGAAGAGGGAAAAAATTACAAACCAAACAAAAATGATGATAAATTAAGCATCCACAACCTTGAGATGCTCATAGATTGGTGAGCTAACATAAATTGCCAACCCAATTTATAAAATCTTATTCTTAAGTATATTACTAATAATACCTTGAAAGCTGGGAGGAAATTTAAAAGTTTTGTTGAAATGTTAACAAGAATATTAAATATGATTTTTTTTGAAGATAGAGCTTTGATAGCATATATCAAATTTACCACAAAAATTATCGCATAACATGATATAGGAGCACAAGACACACCATAGGTTACAAAAATTACTCTTTGTCACTTGTAATTGAACATTTATATTGCTCCGAGTTGGTAGAAAAGTAATTTAATATTTAACAAGAAAAGTAGACGAATCTGGATTATTAACAAACTACATAAATTCCTATAAACAATATCCTCCTAACTTAGAAAAATGTATCTAACCAAATCAACTATGATGGTCTCATTTTATTCTCATCATAGAGGAAGTGAATGGTAGAAGATAAATAAACCAAAAATGTTAATTTATTCCCTTGCTTCTATAGTATTCGAATAGAAGATTCTAAACATTTTGAAACCTTTTATTGGAATGATCTTATCTTATACAAAAAATGCATAGGAATAAACACAAACCTTAAAAAATATGTAAGATAATTTTGCAAATTGGAAAGAAATGAATGCAAAAAGGTGTACTATCCATTGCATGTTGACTATTTTGGTGATTGTCCAGTTGTAGGTTCTAAATACCTAAAGATAGATCTCCTCCCCAATGCTAGCGGTGTCAAACTTGGAAATAATATCAGACACTTAGGTTTAGGAAATTGTATAAGAGCGAATTTGCACCCTAGGTGCAATTCCCCCTTTTTTCCTTATCCACCTTAGAAAACCAAAGTTGGAGGCTTAATTCCACTTAATCCCACTAATGGAAGTCCGCTTGGCACCTATTTTGTGTGTTGGTGGAGGCGTTTCTTTCAGGGACGCTTGCGTGATGGGCTTACGTCCCTGGTAGATTCCTCCGGTTGAGCCAACAGAGGCGTTACTCTTCCCATTGGCAGCAAAGTTGTAACGCCTCCTTCAGTCGACCCACCTGAATATGGTAGTTTTCTTCCTGCCTTCTTCATATTTAGTCCTTCAACAAGCATTGGATCTTCTAAGGACTTCTTCACAACTCTTTATCACTTCAAGCTTCCATACACACACTTTGGCATCCATTTTCACTCACTTCCAAGCATTCCAAGCACACCATTGCAGTAAAGCAACACTCTGTCACTTTGGTAGAGCACATTTGGGACCACACCATTGCAACAGAGGCTTGAGTTCCTCTCATTTCTCCCCCAAGCAGCCTTGAGTGCTCTTGGTGGAGGTGGTAATCTTCCCTCTCCTCTCCTCTATCACTTGGTTGAGTAGCATAGTACTATTTTGTAGTGCTTGTGTTCTCTTTACTTTATTGCTTCTTTATCTCGTTTCCTTGGCTGTCCGTGGAGGTGGAAACACCTAAACGAGGGTTTGATTGAGGTAGTCCCCTATACAACCACCCAACATTTTCCCTCTTGTTGTGTGTAGACACACATGTGGTGAGAAAGATCAGCTGGCAAACAAATTTCTTGGTGAGATCCTTCTTACTCTCCTTACATTTGCTTTTCTACTTTATAATATTAGAGAATATATTGTTTATTTACTTGTCACATTCTGGCCTTTTAGTTGAGTAGCTAGGCTGTTAGTCATTTTGGGTGAGTTCAACCTTGTCTCTGCTGTTGTCTGACTGTATGAACTACAACACACTTTTGAGATGCCAACACGCCGCGCTGTCATCTAGAGATCGCACTGACGTCCTCAGGCAGAGAGCTCCCTGACGCGCAGAGTTGAACCCAAGAATTGACTCGCCTAGCCCCACCTTGCAACTCAGGATTGTAGAGTGGTTGTAGGACCTCATAATCCTCATCATTCTCATCCTCATACACTCATGTACATTACACTTAGCTGAGGTAAGTTAGGGAAACCTCTCACATCTTGACCCTCTGTGACCTTGGGTCTTGCACGCGGTGGTCCCCCTCTCTTACAAAAACTAAGGACCAATTGTTGATGTGGGTAGCACCTCCTTCAATTTTGACTCTACTAAACAACAAGGGCTTCCCTAAGGTTCTACAATAGATATCACTATGGGAAATAAACATCTACCTTGATACAAACTGTACCCAATGTATATTGTACCCCTTTCTTGTTTACCACTTTGTACTTATATTTGGGTTTGTAATATTCAATTGGTCAAGAACCTTATTAGAGTAGATAATGTGCCACATGAAATATTTAAAATATGATATTGATAGAACAAAGGGGGATTCTTTAAGGTGCTACAGTAGATATCACTATGGGAAATAAACATCTACCTTGATACAAACTATATCCATTGTATATTGTACCCCTTTGTTGTTTGTCACTTTGTACTTATATTTGGGTTTGTAATAAATTCACTTGGTCAAGAACCTTATTAGAGTAGATAATGTGCCACATGAAATCTTAAAATATGATATTGATAGAACAAAGGTGCTAGAATATATATCACTATGGGAAATAAACACCCACCTTGATACAAACTATACCCATTGTATATTGTATCCCTTTGTTTTTTATCACTTTGTACTTATATTTGGGTTTGCAATATTCACTTGGTCAAGAACCTTATTAGAGTAGATAATGTGCCACTTAAAATCTTTAAAATATGATATTGATAGACCCTATTAATGCTATACATATTTTGACATGACAATGAGTAAAAATACTTACAACACAAATTATAATTCAATGCTTAAATTTAGTTTATTTTAGGTGTGTTGGGATGGTAGGAGTTAAAGCAAGTAGAGAAATAGTGCCTATATTTAGTTGGGAAATAGACTTACACATTTATATAAAATGTAATGATTGAAACAATTGGTAACACCTTAATGAAGATATAAAAAAAACCACACCCTTTTAAATGCACATGCAAACTAGGTTCTACACATACATTCAGAAAGATAATAGATGTTTGCAAAATATTAAATGAGTTTACTTAGTAATCCATGAGCATACCCATATATTTCTTTAATTTCCTTAAAAATACACATTGTAAAAGCTTTGAAAGGATTTTATAGTTGTTTGGTTTAACAAATAATCACTAGAACATACAAAAATGAATAACATACACATGGAGAAAATTGAGGTCGATTCTACCTTTACAAATTCACTTTTCCAATGTTACAATTGTTTATTTCAAATTTTGGGATGAACCCAATAATTATAATGTAATTATTCCTCTCCGGTAGAAGGGAAGAGTTGAGGACCCTTTGATTGTTGAGTGGATGGAGAGGTAAGCTATGATCATTGCTTTCAAACCTGTTGACTTGACCTCCTCTCTAATTTTATTTTTAGCTCCACCTAATACAAATATATATATTTAATGAACTATAGAATGACATATAAGGGAATAATCTATTATTGAAATCTAATAATTAGTCTCAAGCAATAATTTCCTCTCTTCATCTATTTGAGGGGTAGATTCTCAATCTTGAGTTGTGATCCCTTGTGACAAGCATCAAGAAACAAAATAAACTACAAATGAAAATCTTTCTAATTTAAACTAATGGACATGGGATAAAATAAGAACTAGAATATGAAATTTACTAATTAGGCTCATATCTATGTCAAAGGCATCAAAGAAAAAACCATAATAATTTCCACCTCCGTTGTGCCATGAATATGATGAGTCTAAAATGATATCATCAAATAAAAATGAAATAATGTTGTTTTACCAAAATCTATCTAACATTATTTTACAAATATAATGATTACAAATAGTCAAGATTATCTTAGTGAAATTTTTATGGCCATTCTATTTCACATGTCTTGATGTTGAAGGCCCAACATTCACCTATTCACCATCCAATATGATTTTTAAGATTTCCATTCATATAAGGTAAAAATATTTATATGCATTATATTTACTATATCTTTACTAATTATATACTCGCAGACTTGGCATGTACACATAATCAAGAGCTGAAGGACCATAAGATGTAAGGTGAACACTTTGACCCTAAATTTTTATTACAATCAATTTAGATTAATTTTTAATTGTCATAGATTAATATATAGTTAATATTACATTTCAAAAGGAAATATAGTAAATTGTATTTAACCTTATTTTAATTTACCTATTTGTTAATGTCAAATTTCATACCCAAAAAGTCATTTACAAACACCATTTCATCCAATAAGGATGTGTCATGTTGGTGGCCACATGCATCTTGAGCATTCTCAAATCCATAATAATAGAAATACCCATAGTTTTGAACAAACATGGGGTGAATGTTGAGACTTGAGAGCTTCACCCTCATCACCTTATGCTAAATCTCTAGAGTGTTGTAACAATGCTTTATGTGAGGGAACTGATGGACTAGAGTTTCTACCTCAACACTCTTCTTCACAATGGAAGAGATCATGGCATGATCAATGTTTGGCCCAGCAAGGGGTCTCTATGCCCGACCCTGGGCACAATTTTCTCCCTCTCTATCATGTGTTGATCCCCCACGTCTACCCTAGAACTTACACATGTCAAAGTTTTTTGGGATCTCATTAAGGAAAAACTTGCAATAGAGTTTCCTCAAAAAATACCATGAGACCTCATTATTGTTGCATGTAGGATGGTAAAAAATTGTCCACCACCTCTCTCAATTTTTTTCTCTTATTCTATGGTATTGGAACCAATGGATAGGTAACCTCATACAACTATCATGTAGAGGTGCATTAGTTTGTGGATATATGAGTAATAAACACTATAAATTGGATTTCAATATTTTATTTTTTTACTTATTTGTAGGATAATTTGATGGCATAAAATTGTCATGTTTCATACCTCTTATTTGACCACATCCTAATTTGGCCACTCATATAATCTATGTGAGAGATGATAAATTCCAATGAAGTGGTGAGGGTGGACCAATGGGAACTAGTTCCACTCAGATTTCTCAACCTTTCGATCAATGTTTGAAGTTCTTTTTTATTATTTTCAATTTTATCTAGGAGGTTTTCTTTCATCTCAAGAGGATGTAAAAGAATTGTTGGAGGAGTTCAATGTTGAGTTTTTTCTTCACCAAGGTGTTCATGATTTGGTGAATTACGATTTTCATGAATTGATGGGTGATTTTCAATTCCTAAAAAGAATAAAATTGAATCAAAATAATTCCTAAATTTCTATTTAGTTTAATTTTTACACTAAAAACTAATTAAACGTACTTCCTTGACCTCATGGAAATAGTGGTGACATTTTGATGGTGACATGATTGAATCCAAAATATGCATACTTTTTCTTCCTCACAACCTATTGTGCACATAAGATAGGTCAAGTTAAAATGAGCTCAATCTCTATGTATTTTGTTCATTTTATATGATAAATAACATGAGTGCATCATAATACACTTGCACTAAATCAAGTAGATGGATGAAAAAGAGATTGTGGCCACTTTTTGGTCCCCCATCTTTCTGCACATGCCCAACATTAAAGATAGGACTAATGTCCAAGTGCTTAGGTGAAGTAAATAAATAGGTATTAGGCAAGTGCAAGCTAATGGGTCCATTTTTAGTGGAAGTGTCAGATCTAGTAAAAATAGTCACTCTTTCAGGATCAAGATCCCAAGTTCCTAAACTCCTACATGTACATGAAACGAGTACTCATTTTCAAATAGGTATTAATATTGAAATGAAATGAGTACACATTTTGATTTATAAAATGGGTGGTTGTTTGTATTTATATCATATACATGTTCCTTTTTAGAACTATTACATATCACATGGAGCAAGTACACATTTCATAAAATTTAAAATTTGAAACCCATGATTTTTCTTTTTTTCTTAGACTTGGAAACCCAACTATTAGCCTTGGACCTACAAGTACAATACTGTGAAAACAATGAGAGAAAAATTGACTTAGTAATATCTAGGTAACAATTTTTTTAGGGTTTTCTATTTTTGTATTGTTTCTTTTCTGTAATGGGATCAAGGCCCTTCCTTGCTTTTTTAATCATTTTTTTTAAAGAATTTGTTCATAAAAGAAAAAACCATTATAGATGATGATGTCTAGTTTTAAATATTTAATTATTTAATGATTGCACATGTTTTCCTATTTATTAATTATTTTATGAGAAAATTGGTTCATAAACTTGAAGTGTCAAGTATTAGTATTTTTTGAATAACTTTTAATTTTTAAAGTTTTTTGAAAAATAACATTGTGATCATTCTTGACATCATTCTTTACACAAAGGAATTTTTTTATGATTAGTTTAGCTCAAATTATGTTGGTCATACATGAGGGATTTTCAAAAACAACAATTCTAGGACCAATAAAAAAAATTAATAATATATATTTTAAAAAAATTATTAAAAAATATCCTAATCAAATTTCACCATCATACACATCTTTTTTGAAAATGTATCAAAAAAACTTTTATTTAGGTCAAATTATGCTAGTCATACACATGCATGTTTTGGCCTAAAATAATTGACATTAAAAAGGTGAATTTTGTACATCCTATACAAAATTAAGTTTCATCATTTGGGTATTAGAATAAATTGCATATTTTAAAAGTAGATTCAAAATATTAAATTTTATATTACTAGACCTTGTTAAGATTATATGTGTAAATGCCTCAAAATTTTATTTCAACTATAAAAAAATTGATTTTCAAGACACACTTCCACTTTTTGGCCAATAAGTGGACCCATTATCTTGCACTTTCCCTATTATAATTTATCTTCTTCATAATTTTGTAAGGACCGATTGGTGCAGGGGCACCTACTCTTCATAATGTAAAAGGGGGGTAAATGTTAGGTTTTTGTGCTTGAGTCATGTTTTTGTTTGTAATAAGGTCTATTTATACTGTGTTTCATGTTTTGAGTCACCTGGCTCGGTCGGTTTTGGGTTTAGGTGTCAAGTTTTGCAAAAAGTTGCAAAGTTGCTCAAGCAACTTTTGCATTTTTGGCTTTTATGGAAGTTGAACCATTGGAGTTTCAAATGGTAGTTAACCAACAGTTATTTTTGTTTGAAAATGTTTAAATATGCCATTTAATGGTCAAAGAAAACTTCTGATGATGTATTGGTAATCAAACAATAAATAAAAACTTTGTTTTCTACATTTTACATCCTGTTTTTGCTGCTACAGAAGTTAGTACGGCTTCATACGACTTGCAAATGATCTAAATTGTGTTGGAACTGAGGAAGGAATGAATTAACTATCATTTGGTGTTGGTTTCATTTGGTTTCATTAGGATTGGAGTGAGTTAAAAGCAATTTGTTGAAAAAATCCAGGAAACCCTAGTTTTGAGGGTTTAATTGAAGAAATATGAATTAGAGCGCATTCCATTGGTGGAAAAATATGATAATCAGTGGAATGGAAGTAGATAGGGTTCTTTTCATGTCTTTAGGGTTTTCAGAAGTAGGGAATGGATTTAGTGTCGAGTTTGATGCAACCTTAGCCTAATATCACCATGTATTAGGCTTAGGTGATTAGGTAGACATAGGGTTTTGTTGTAAGGTGATTTGGTGATTGTTCTAGTTGATGAAATTTGTGTTTTTAGACCCCATGTGACATGAAGACATCATTGGAGTGAAGGTTTATAGTTTGGTTCAATAGTACTTCATATTGTTGCTTTGTAAAACAAGCCTAATTAGGCCTAATTGGAGCATAGGAGTCCAAAATTGAGGGTGTTGTTACAAAAAAACCATATCCAAAAATTTGATATGTTTCTAAGTGGATTAAATAGTATCAAAAATGATGTTCACAATTTGGGTATTGGGTCTACTCTGAAATTTTTGTGGGAGAAACCCTGTTCCAAGTACTACAAGAAGAATTGAAGGTTTTGGGAGAAAAGAACCAAGTTATGGTTTCAAAGTCACAAAGTTTGTTCATTTGAGATTGTGTTAATAACATCCACCTTGCTCTGCATCAAATTGGTATCAGAGCATAGGTTTTGGTCAATAAGGGAAAAAGGTTGAAGTTTGAAGGAAGTGAAGATGCCTCCTAAAAGTAATCCAACGGCCAGAGAAGTGAGAGAGTTGAAAGAAAAGCATGCCAAGGAGTTGAGATAGGTAAAGGAGTCTCAAGAAACTATCCTAGCCAGACTTACAACACTGGAGTCAAACCAAAGGAGAGGTGTGGTCACCGGAGGCCAACGTGACCAAGAGGAAGAGGAAGAGGGTGAGAATGAAAACCCTCAAGGAGGAGTCCAAGGTGATGATGAGTTAGACCCTAATGAATTGAGAATGGCTAAGTTGCTGAAGGATGTCAAAGGAGACACTCCTAAGGTGAAGATGGACTTACCCATGTACGGTGAGAAGATGGATAGTGAAGAGGTGCTAGGTTGGATTGATGCACTTGATAACTATTTTGAGTATGAAGAGGTAACAAATGATAAAAAAGGTGAAATTTTCCAAAACAAAATTGAAAGGACCTGTCTTAACTTGGTGGAATTATGTGTAGGAAGAGATGTTGAAGAAGGGAAAATTAAAAATCAATTCTTGGGATAGAATGGTTGCTAAAATCAAGATTCAATTTCTACCTGGTGATTATGCAATCCAACCATTTAGGAAGCTACAAAACCTCAAACAAAAGGAGATGGATGTAATGGCTTATACACAGGAGTCATAAGCTAAGTATAAGAGTTGGTCATGTTGAGGATGAGGTAGAGAAAGTATCCAGGTGTTGGGAATAGGATACAATTTAATTGCAATCCTAAACATATTTCATGTATCTCCTAAGTCCTTGGAAAGTGTTCCCCAACACTAGGATTATAAAGAGATTAAATTCGAATGAAATGAACATGTAAATTGACATTTGTGATTATTCCTAAATGATAGGAACATGTGGGGATGCCGAAGAAGAGATCCTACAAAATAGGAGCACATGGGGCACCCACATGGAAGGTGGAACCCACCTTGGTTCAGTTAATTGTTTGGAGGATTGATAACACTTCAATAATGCATGTTTAGATCCTACAAGTTAGGGATTGATATTTACATGAGTGAAGTTCAATTCAGTTTAGTTTAGTTATGGTTCAATTATCTTCAATTGCATGTAGCTTGTTTGAGTTGAATGCTAGTTCACTTTAGTTGACTTGAGTTGCATGACTAGTGACTTTAGTTGCATGATAGATAACAGGTGGATACATCCAGTTAAGTGCGGATGAACAATCATGCATAGTGTTTGCATGAATTGGTGGAGAGATATGTTTTAGTTAACTAAGATTGACTTGGACCCACCTTGGGTGCCCAAGTTGGCATCTTTGAGTTAACACCTTTTGCATGAGAAGATATTTACAAGCATTAGTAAAGTGGGCCAATTCTTGGGCACCAACTTTGAGGTGATGCTTGCAAGATATTTTCTTTACCAACGTTCAATTGAGTGTTCAGTTTGGGGTGCCTAAATTGAGGAAGACTTTGGTTTGACATCATATCACATAGTGGAAGTCTACTTGCACAATATAGGCATAAAGTTTTGAGAGGAGCTTTATGCTCTTGTTTTTGACAACTTTTATGAGTTTACATGCTCATTAATTGTCTATTAAATTGCAACAAGTTGAAGAGAGTTTCATGACAGTTTTGTGTAGGTTGTGAAGAAGGATTGTTGAAGGAAAAGGAAGCATATCAATCAAGGATTGATATAGTATTATTGCAATCTTGTTCTAAAGTTAAATAATATAAGCACTATTGATTCTGGTGGTGTAGTTTTTTCCCGAAAGGGTTTCTCTACATATATGATGTGTCGCTTCTATCTTCTTGTCTCATTCTTCTACAATCTTCTGTCTCTTTCCACAATTGGTAAAATTGATCTAAACACACAATCATACACAAAGAATTGTGACAAAGAAAACTTAATTAAATCTATAGTCTCATAGGTTTACAAGTTTAAAGCTACAATTTCACCTTCATTTTCAACATTTGGTATCAAAGCTAATGGTTGGGTAGAGTTTGGGATGCCTTTCTCTTAAAAGTTTGAAGGTTTTTTGGCTATAGTGGGAGCTTTTACTATTGTGTTATTGAAAATTTGTAAAAGAAGTGTGTTACAATGATTTCTACTTCTCGTTTAGATATTTGAAATATTCAATGAATCTAGTTATGAGATGTGGAAACTAAAAATGGAGGATCTCCTTGAAGAGAGAGTTTACTGGTTAGATGTTTGTAATGAGGCAAAGCCATCTACAACGATGCTAGATGAGGATTGGGCTAAGATTGATAAGAAGGAAACATGAACCATAAGATTATGTCTTGTTGATGTTGTTCTCTTGAATATTTCAGTTGAAACTACCACATACAAATTGTGGAAGAGGATAGGTGATATCTATCAAACCAAAAGTCTTACTAATAAGTTGTATTTGAAAAGATAGTTATATTCTTTAAAGATGAAAGATGGTGATTCTGTTGCACATCATTTAAATGATTTTAATTTGATTCTAAGTCAGTTAGCATCTGTAGATGTAAAGCTAGAAGATGAAGATAAATGCATTTTGTTACTTTGTTCTTTACCAGAGTCTTGGGAAAATCTATTTGTTGCTATCAGTGGTAGTGGTGTAGATCCTAAGATGAAAAATATAATTCCTACTCTCCTATCAGAGGAGATGAGGAGGAAGTCTAAAATAGGATCCCAAGATGCCTTGTTTGTAAGAGGTAGGCCTAAGGAAAAGGAACCTAAGGGAGAAACGAAAGGAAAGGGTAAGTCCAAATGATGGTCTAAAACCCTTGGTAAGAGTAAGGTAAAGTGTTAGAATTATGGGAAACCTAGACATGTAAAGAAGGATTGTAAGAAAAATAAAAAGAGTTTTGATGCTTCTATAGAGAAATCCTTGGATGATAGTAATGATGCATTGGTTATTTCATCTAATACTGTTAGTGATAACTCCTGGCTTATTGATTCAGGTTGTTCCTATCATATGAATCCTAATAAGGAGTGGTTCACTAAGTATACTGAATATGATGGAGGAAATTTCTTCTTTGGAGATAATAGCACAACAAAAGTTGTGGGAAAAGGAGAGGTAAAGTTGTGTTTCAATGATGGTAGGGTTAAGACCCTTAATGATGTTTTACATATTCCAGGACTTGCTAGAAATCTACTTTCTGTATCTAAGTTCAATGATTTTGGAATGCATGTGACATTTGACAAAGGTGGTTGTAGATTGGTGAAAGGGAATATGGTGGTTGCTAAAGGATGTCAGATTGGGACTTTGTTTAAGCTTAATACCTCTAATTTGAATAAATCAACCAATGTAACTGAATTTGAAAATACATGTATGTTGTGGCACCATAGATTGGGCCACATTGGTGAAAAAGGTCTTAGGACCATGCTTAATAAGAAATTGGTTGACGGTATTCCTAATTATAATATTGGAAAAAATGATTTTTGTGAGCATTGTATGTTTGGAAAGCAATCTAGATCTTCATTTCCTAATGGAACAAATAAAGCTAAAATATTATTAGTGATTATTCACTCAGATGTTATGGCTCCTGTGGATATTGACTCTATTGGAAAATATAGATATTATGTCACATTTATTGATGATGTCTCAAGATAAACTTGGATTTATTTTATGCATAACAAATCTGATGTGTTCAATAAGTTTAAATAATTTAAGGCTTTGGTTGAGAAACAATCAGATCATAAGATAAAAGTGTTGAGATTAGATAATGGTGGTGAATATTGTTATAAGGAATTTGATGATTATTGTAAGCATGCAGGAATTGTGAGACAATAAACTACTCCATATACACCTCAACCAAATGGAGTAGCAGAAAGGATGAACCGAACCTTAATGGAAAGATATAGGAGTATGTTAAGTAGTGCTAAGCTAGATTGGTTCCTTTGGGCCAAGGCTATAAGTACTTCTTGTTATTTAATCAATAGATCTCCTAGTTCATCTATTAAAGATAAAAATCCTTATGAAATGTGGTTAGGTAGGAAACCTAGTGTTGCACATTTAAGGATCTTTGGTTGTGAGGCTTTTGTTCATGTGCCTAATCAAAAGCGGTCTAAGTTGGATACAAAATCAGATAAATGCATATTCATAGGTTATGGTGAAAATGTAAAAGGTTACAACATTTGGAATCCTCTAACCCAAAAATTTACTTTATTGAGAGATGTGATTTTGAGGGAATTTAGATCTTATTCAGGAGAAGAACAACCAAACGAGAAGGATACTTCTTGAATAGTGAATTTTGAGATAAATTCTGAGAAGCATGAAGATGCACATGTTGAAGAACACTTGGATGCATTGGATAAGGAGAGTTCACATAGTTCTTCTGAGATAGATGCTCATGATGAGCATATTGAGGAACAAGAAGAACCTTCTTTGAGAAGATCCACAAGACAACGAAATCCCGTTGATAGGTATAGCCCACCTATTTTCCATTGTATATTTGTTTTGATGAGTACTAATGATGAACCTAGATCTTATAGGGGAGCTTTGTCTTCAGATGAGAACAAGCTTTGGTTACAAGCTATGCATGGGGAAATGGTTTCCTTAGATACTTGTGACACATGGGATCTTGAGAGTTTTCCCAAAGGAAGAAAAGCCATTGGTTGTAAATGGATCTTTAAAAAGAAAATTGGAGCATATGGTAATCTCAAAAGGTACAAGGCTAGATTAGTAGCCAAGGGCTACTCCCAGAGAGAGGGAGTTGACTTTAATGGAATCTTCTCTCCTGTTGCTAAATTAACTTCTATTAGATTCTTTTTATCTATTGTTGCAGCTTAAGATTTTGAGATAGAGCAAATAGATGTGAAAATTTATTTCTTACATGGGAATCTTGATGAGGAGATTTATGAGGCAACTTGATGGTTTTTTTTTAAAAGGAAAAGAAGAATTGGTTTGCAGGTTAAAGATATCTTTATATGGATTGAAACAGTCACCTAGAATTTGGTACTAGAAGTTTGATGCTTTTGCATTGAAA
This sequence comes from Sequoia sempervirens, assembly GCA_007258455.2. Lineage (NCBI taxonomy): Eukaryota > Viridiplantae > Streptophyta > Pinopsida > Cupressales > Cupressaceae > Sequoia > Sequoia sempervirens. The sequence continues at coordinate 161,639 of VDFB02137261.1, read as the reverse complement.
ATTGGTTATGTTAGGAGTGAGGAAGATCATTGTGTATACATAAAAGTTATTGTTGATCAAATTTTAATTATTATCTTGTATGTTGATGACATGTTTTTTATTGGTAACAACAAGGTAATGATCAAAGAATTGAAAGCAAAACTCTCTATCACATTTGAGACGAAAGATTTAGGGGCTGCACAATATATCCTTGGTATGGAGATCAACAAAGATAGAGGTAACATAAAGATTTTCTTAAGTCAAAGAAACTATGTTGATACTATTTTGAAACGGTTTAACATGCAAGATAGTAAACCAATTAATATCCCTTTACTAGTTGGCACAAAGTTAAGTTTAGACATGAGTCCTAAATTTGATTTTGATCATGAGGAAATGTTTGAAATTCCATATGCTAGTGCAATTGGTAGTTTAATGTATGCAATGGTCTGTACAAGACCAGATATAGCCCAAGCAATGGGAGTTCTAAGTAGGTTTATGTCTAACCCTGGTAAAGACCATTGGAATTATGTTAAGAGAGTGTTTAGATATTTACGAGGTACTTTTTATTATTGTTTGGTTTATCATGGTGCTAATGATATTGATATTATTCACAAATCATTGGACATACAGGGTTTTTTTATTCAGATTGGGTAGGAGATTTGGACAGTTGGAGGTCGACAAGTGGCTATGTGTTTAATTTGTTTGGAGTTGTAGTTAGTTGGATGAGTAAGAGGCAGCCCATAGTTGCTTTTTCCACCACAGAAGTAGAGTACATGGCTGCGACACATGCCTCTAAAGAGGCAGTTTGGTTACAAAGACTTGGGAAAGGTATTGGTTTTAATTGCAAGAAAATTATAATTGAATGTGATAGTCAGAGTGCTATTTGTTTAGCCAAAAATCCTATGTATCATGCTCGTACTAAGCATGTTGATGTTCAATATCAATTTGTGCGAGAAATGGTTGAGAGTGGGAAGGTATTGATTTAGAAAGTTGACACTTTGATCAATGTTGCAGATTATCTTACAAAACCAATTCCTACAAATAAGTTCTCTTGGTGTAGGAAGGCCATTGGACTTGAGTCCTGTACTTGATTTATAATAATGATTCCTAGTTTAGAATAATTGCAATGTATAATGTCAAGTGGGAGAATGTTGAGAATAGGATGCCATTTAATTGTAATCCTAAACATATTTCATGCGTCTCCCAAGTCCTTGGAAAGTGTTCCCCAACACTAGGATTAGAAAGAGATTAAATTCAAATGAAATGAACATGTAAATTGAAATTTGTGATTATTCCTAAATGATAGGAACATGTGGGGATTCCCAAGAAGAGCTCCTACAAAATAGGAGCACATTGGGTGCCCACATGGAAGGTGGAACCCACCTTGGTTTAGTTAAGTATTTGGAGCATTGATAACACTTAAGCAATGCATGTTTAGATCCTACAAGTTAGGGATTTATATTTGCATGAGTAGAGTTCAATTCAGTTCAATTCAGTTCAATTCAGTTCAGTACCAGTTCAATTCAGTTTAGTTTAGTTCAGTTCAATTCAGTTTAGTTTAGTTTAGTTCAGTTAAGTTATGGTTCAATTATCTTCATTTGCATGTAGTTAGTTTGAGTTGAATTCTAGTTGACTTTAGTTGACTTGACTTGCATGACTAATGACTTCAGTTGCATGATAGATAATAGGTCGATACATTCAGTTAAGTGGGGATGATCAATCATGCATAGTGTTTGCATGAATTGGTGGAGAGATATGTTTAAGTTAACTAAGATTGACTTGGACCCACCTTGGGTGCCCAAGTTGGCATCTTTGAGTTAACACCTTTTGCATGAGAAGATATTTACAAGGCTTAGTTAAGTGGGCCCATTCTTGGGTGCCAACTTTGAGGTGATGCTTGCAAGATATTTTCTTGACCAACATTTAGTTAAGTGTTCAATTTGGGGTGCCTAAATTGAGGAGGACTTTGGTTTGACATCAGATCACATGGTGGAACTTTACTTGCACAATGTAGGCGTAGATTTTTGAGAAGAGCTTTATGCTCTTTTTTTTGAAAAATCTTATGAGTTTACATGCTCATTAATTGTCTATTAAATTGTACCAAGTTGAAGAGAGTTTCATGAGAGTTTTGTGTAGGTTGTGAAGAAGGATTGTTGAAGGAAAATGAAGCATATCAATCAAGGATTGATACAATATTATTGTAATATTGTTTTGAAGTTAAATAATACAATCACTATTGATTCTGGTGGTGGAGTTTTTTCCCGAAAGGGTTTCTCCACGTATATGTTGTGTCACTTCTATCTTCTTGTCTCATTCTTCTACAATCTTTTATCTCTTTCTACAATTGGTAAAATTGATCTAAACAAATAATCATACATAAAGAACACTTAATTAAATAAATCTATAGTCTCATAGGTTTACAAGTTTAAAGCTACAATTTCACCTTCATTTTCAACACAAGGTACATGAATGGGTTGAGTTTCAATATACAAGATGAGTTAAATCTTACCACCCCTAGAACAGTGGAAGAATGCTTTCAATTGGTAGTCAAGGCAGAAGAAAAGTTAAAAAGAAGGAAAGAGAAGAAAGTTAGGGGCAGAGGAAAAAACTTCAGGGGTAGAGGAACAATTGGAGGAAGGGTATAGTCCCAAAACCCACAAGGAGAGACAAGTGGTTATCAAGAACAAAGCTCAAAATCAAAAGGTAGTTTCAGAGGTAGGAGATCAAATAGTAGAGGTAGATTTGGTGGTCAAGGAAGAGGATCAAATACATTCTTAGGAAGGTGTTATCAGTCTAACAAGATTGGCCATCAAGCTTGATAATGTTTGGATAAGAAACTTTCTACTTCACATGGTGGTGAAAGAAGATCCCAATTGGTGCAAGAGGAAGATAATGAGAGTGTAAAATCTCCATCTCAGCATGCTGCTCTAGAAATTGGAGAATATATGATGATGAGAAGAACATTACTCAAAGTTCTTGTGGTGAAGGAGCTCCCCCACAAAAAAAATTCCTCTTTAGAACCACCTGCAAATCTCAAGGTAAGGTGTGTAAAGTTGTTGTTGATTCGGTTTCTACAGATAATTTAGTTTCTCTAGAGATGGTTGAAAAGTTGAAAATGAAAATAATCCCACATCCCACTCCCTACAAGGTCTGCTAGTTGAACAAGGGGTAGAAGGTCCTAGTTAATGAGCAAACATGGGTTGAATTCAACATAGGAGGGTACAAAGAAAAAATATTGTTTGAAATCATCCCAATGGATGTTTGCCATATACTTTTAGGGAGAGCCTGGCAATATGACAAAAAGGCTAAACATGATGGGAAAAATAATACCTATGTGATTGGAAAGGATGGGATCTCATTCACTCTTACTCCTTTGCAAGAGGAAAGTCTAGATACACAAGTTGGGTCTAGTGTAATGCTAGTTGGGGAAAAATAGTTTTTGAAAACCATGAAAGAAGAGGGAGGAGAAGGTTATGCCATTGTAATCAGACCAAAATCTGTCATGACAATAGTGGCAAAGGTTGATGATGTACCTAAGGAAGTCCAAGTATTGTTGAACAAATACAAAGATATTGTGGTAGATGAACTTCCTAGCTCCTTACCACCAATAAGAGATGTGAGTCACCATATAGACTTCATACTGTTGGACTTAGGGAACACTGAGAGGGGGGGTGAATCAGTGTTCAATAAATTTAAACTTTAAATCCAGATATTAAACCATCCACAACACAAACAAAAATAAAGATGCAAGCACATGAACAAGATAATCAAAGCACCATAACACCAATATTTTTACGTTGAAACCCTGTTAAGGGAAAAACCACAGTGGAGATTAATCCATAATTATACTCTGTTAAAAGTATGAATAAAAGGGAATGCACATGCATTTAGGCACACTGCCTAGAGCTCACTGCCTTACAAAATGTTTCTGATTACAACAAAAAGTTGAACTGAGAGGATAGCATCTCCAAATGCCTGGATTCAGTTCCAATGAAGCACATTAACCAGATTTTGGACCTTCTGTCCAATTCTGCACTTCTTCTTTGCTTTGCTCTGCTTCGCTTCACAAAAACCCTTCTTCTATACAAACAAACTTAGCTCAACAGATCTTCTGATATTCGCTCTCATACATCTACTCTTCTCTCCACACACATTCACACACATTCAAACTTGCTTCTGCCACACAAAATGAATTACTGATCTCATATATATATCCGCTAACAAAGATTTCATCGCTTTAAGTCAGCTTTAACAAAACATGAAATATCCTTCAATGGTTGGCTCAAATCACAAATTACATTTAATGCATACCCACCAAAGTTGGCTAAGACATAGCTAGGACCCAAAACAACACAAGAAATAATTAATCGATTACTCCTTATACATCCACAACATGCGACATTCACTAGGTCGGCCACAATGAGAAAATAAACAGAAAAACATCCTGCCAAAGCATCAACCAGATCTCCTAACTCATACACTGATCAATGCAACATCACAAAACTTAACAAAAAGATAGTATAGATGCTTAAAAAACTCTCTCAGAGATCCACAACTCAAAATGACGATCTGGTGAGGCGTACATATCGATATGCTAATCAGATACCCTGTTCTTCATACTTTTTGTCGGTAAAACTCTGATCTTTACTTATCTTGCTGGTATGGATAAATCTTGGTTTGCGGACTAAAAGGATGACTTAGGTTGCCATCAATGACAACACTGGAAGCCACATGCCAACAATCTCCCCTAAGCCATATGCCAACAATCTCCCCCTTTGGCATTGATGGTAACACTTAGTGAAAAATGACTAAGTGTCAGAATTCAAAATTTCAAAACTCAAACTCCAAAATCCCCCTTGGAATGATAAAGCATTTTTCACTACTCTCCTCCCCCTTTGACATAAATGAAAAATATATTCTTTGCTAAGCTCTCTCCCCCTTTCAAAAATTTAAAATTTGAAGTACAACTGCTACTTAAGTTAGAAAATTAACTTGTACTTATCTTTCATACCCAGAAGAAATTTCTTCCATTCTTCTACAGAAATCCCAATGATTAAGATCATGCTATTATTCTCTTGTTAATAATTTGAATGAGGGATTATGGAATTGTAATTGCTTCTCCTAGCTTCTCTCCTTTCTTCAAAACCTCAATTAGCTACTCCAACCTGCATTCAGTTAGATCCTTGAATTTCCAAAATGCGTCCACAAGGTTGTTCCTAGTGAAGTGGAGTTTTGCATGCCCAAACTGTAATTCTTGAATTTTTTTCTTTACTGCACCATCCCTGTCCTGAGACATGTTGTAATCTTGACCAATTTTGACCAACTTAGCTTCAATTTGCTCCAGTTTTTCCTTATACCTCCCAACAACATGAGGCCACCAAAGAGAATAGTTGTAGATGCTATTGGTTGAATTAATGTATTGTCTCAACTCATTCATTTTCTTTTTTAGTTTGGTAAGGGACAACCTAAACTACTCCTTCACATGTAGAATTACTTCTTCCTCTTTCCTATTTGGGGACTTAGATACCATAGCTTCCTTGATACATTCAATCAATTCTTCTAGAAAAACATTCTGAAAACTCTCCAAACCAATATTATTGTTCACAAGGTAAGACTTCAATGTGTTCTCAATCAGGTCCTGCTCATATGAGGGTCTCTCCAACCATAAGTCAACAATTTTCTTCATCCCATCTTTTTCTTGAACAAGCTACAATATCTTAGCTTTAAATAAGGCATTATCTTCTTCACTTCCTTCTACCATTATTACATCCGGTTCAACTGATTCCAGTTCATCCCTAGGAGTGTACTCATCAGAGCCTTCATCTGGTATATCCACAATTATTTGATCTTTTCCTTTTTCTTCAGTTCTTGGAGACTTGTGTACTGGAGGAGTGTACACACCAATTTATTTTTCTCTCTTCTTCTTCCCCAACACTTCATCGGAAGAAGATCCAACTTCAAGCATCTTTACCGAAAGGGAAATACTAACTTCTCCAAACTTCCCTAGCAATTCCTTAAAGAAACTTGCATGCATTTGCTCATAATTTCCCAAAGCATTAGAATGTTCAAAATTTTTCTTACAAACCGGTTCACTTTCTTTCCATACCACACTATCATTCTAAGGAAAGAAATTCAGAAAATACATCATGATGTATGATCAAAGTACCAAACCTGAAGGGGTAATCTGCTTCTTTCGTCAATTGCACATTTTCCATCAATTGGTCCTTTAACAATCCACATAGATCAAAGTCTTCATCTTCCAATATCATTTTGTGAGAAATATAAACTGTGCTTGCCGAAGTTGCACCTTCCCTGTCTTTGAAAAAGATTTTGTATGAAATCCCATGTGCAATGTACCTTGTTATCAGATCTTTGATCCTTGAGATTATCAAAGTTGTCTGGTCTCTAGTCACACCGGTTAGGGTTTTGACCACTTGATTCTGAATCGACTTCTTTTTCAAAATATCTCCAACATTGCATAAACCAGTTAAATTTCTAGTCACATCCTTCGAAATAAGATAGGGTTTATCCAGAGTAAGGATGTCATCATCCAATCTATTCAAGATAAACCTGACCACTTATGCATTGACGAAATAGGGAAAATCATTCCAAATGTCCAAACTTTTATGTTTCGCACCTTCAAGCCACTTCAATTCACTGGCTGGCAACAAATTTCTCACAACCCTAATCTTTCCACTGCTATACTCATCCAAATTCACCATTCCTTTGATTTGCTTCATTTTTCTTTCCATATGGAACAAGTTTTTCTACTGAGCACAAAATTCAAAATTCTACAAGCAACTAAAATACCTAATGAATTCACTGCCAAATTTGCTTTACTCCTTTGAAATTTCACTGCAGAGGCTCTCCTTATATTCTTCTTTTAATGCAAGGTGACAAATGAGGGTTCCAAATACCCTTCTATAACTTCGTACCTACCCTTTTTACCACATTAAATATTTTTCCCTAGGAGTTCTGGGTACTCTATTTTCTCAGACAACAAAATGAAAATTTGTCTGCAGACCTTCTACTTCTCATGATTCTGCATAAGTGATCACTGATGCATTTGCAAAATTCTATCACAACTATTGACAATTTCCTACATTTTGGTGCCAGCTACCGATAGGGGGACAAAGGATTTTGTTGAAAAACTCCCCCTAAGCCCATGGCCTAAGATCAATTTCCAGAGGAATTACCAGAGGTTTCTTCCGGTATAGGATTATTTCCTTCATCAGATTCACTCTTCTTTACCCACATTTTCTTCATCTAATCTCTTATCTCTTCCATAGTCACTTTTCCTTTTCCTTTTTCATATTTTTGTGAAATTCTTCCTTTGTATACCGGACCTCTTCTATCCATGTTTCTATTCCTGTAGAATCTTGCAATGTGACCAAATCTGTTGCAATTGTAACACATTGGATTTATTCATCTAGACCATTCGTTCCATTGATTTCCCTTTGATCTTCACTAATTATCAATATGCCCAATTCTTCCACAGGTGTAGCATTTAACATTCCTTACACTGACAAAGATACTTCTGCATTCAATTGACTTATGACCAAACTTATTGCAACTAAAACACTGACCGAGAAATGATGGACTGCTCGAATTTATTTTACTTCTACACTAAGAAGCCATATGACCAAATTTGTTGCAAGCAAAGCAGTAACCATTAAACTTCTGAGCATTGGGTTATCTTACCAGATATCTTCTGCCTTTATTCATCTGATTTCTTTGTCTGGAATCCTTATGTTCAGATCTAGAGCTTTCACCTTTCTCATAGCAAAGACCTCACTTGTCATTTGCATCCTTTTGTCCTTTAGTTAGCTCATCAAGCTTAGCATAAATAATCCTGAACTTCTCCTTGTATTCATTTGTAGTAGTGAGTTCATCTCTAAGAATAACTAATTGTCTTTCAAGCTCTTGTTCATTATTTCTGGATTGTTGTAGTTCAATCTCCATCTAAATAAGTCCACTATTTACTCTGCTCCATTCTTCAAATTTTTCTTTTAAAGACTATGCCAGATTCTCCTCATTCTTCTTCCTTTCTTCAATCTCCTTAGTTAGCTTCATCGCCATAGATTCCATCTCAAGCTTTAGAGTAGCATTATTCCTAGCAAGTTTTTTACTCTCTTCAGTTATCTCTTTTAGGGTTTGATTTAGGTGAACATCTTCCAAGCTTTTATTCTCTTTCTGCTTTAGCTGATCACAAAGTTCCTTCCTCTTTTCTCTTGACTCATTGATTTTATCCTTCAATGATTGAATGAATTTCTCAGCATCCACAAGATTTTCTTTTAATTCCATGACTTCTGCTTTAGACGGATCAAGATAATCAAGTGCCACCATAAGCTGCTGTTGAATACCACCAGAGTCCATTGCAATCCAAGATCCACCTTAAGCTGTTAAACTTCTATAGAGGAACCTTGCTATGATACCAATTGTTGGACTCAGGGAACACTGAGAGGGGGGGTGAATCAGTGTTCAACAAATTTAAACTTTAAATCTAGATATTAAACCATCCACAACACATAAACAAAAATAAAGATGCAAGCACATGAACAAGATAATCAAAGCACCATAACACCGATATTTTTACATGGAAACCCTATTCGAGGATAAACCACGGTGGAGATTAATCCAAAATTATACTCTATTAAAAGTATGAATAAAAGGGAATGCACATGCATTCAGGCACACTGCTCAAAATAAGGAAGGCTCATTTCCTTACAAAATGTTTGTGATTACAAAAAAAAGTTGAACTGAGAGGATAACATCTCCAAATGCCTGGATTTAGTTCCAATGAAGCATATTAACCATATTTTGGACTTTCTGTCCAATTTTGCACTTCTTTTCTCTGCTTTGCTTTGCTTCACAAAAACCCTTGTTCTATACAAAAAAACTTAGCTAAAAAAATCTTTTGATATTCACTCTCATACATCTACTCTGCTCTCCACACACATTCACACATTTTCACACTTGCTTCTCCCAAAAAAAATGAATTACCAATCTCATATATATATCCGCTAACAAAGATTTCATCGCTTCAAGTTAGCTTTAAGAAAACATGAAATATCCTTCAATGGTCGGCTCAAATCACAAATTACATTTAATGCGCACCCACCAAAGTTGGCTAAGAAATAGATAGGACCCAAAAAAAAAAAACCAACACAAGAAATAATTAATCAATTACTCCTTATACATCCGTGACATGCGACATTCACTAGGTCAACCACAATGAGGAAATAAAAAGAAAAACATCTTGCCAAAGCATCAACCGGATCTCCTAACTCATACACTGATCAATGCAACATCACAAAACTTAACAACAAGATAGTATACATGCTTAACAAACTCTCTTAGATATCCACAACTCAAAATGATGATCTGATGAGGCATACAGATTGATATGCTAACTAGATACCCTGTTCTTCATACTTTTTGTCGGTAAAACTCTGATCTTTACTTATCTTGCCCGTATGGATAAATCTTGGTCTATGGACCAGAAGGATGAATTAGGTTGCCATCAATGACAACACTGGAAGCCACATGCCAAAAATCTCCCACAAGACATATTCCAACACATACCAAGGGAAAACCTACCTAAAAAATCTACACATAAAATGATTCCTCATTAGAATGAAGAGATTAGGAAGCAAATCTAAGAGTTGCTTGACAAAGGCCTATTAAGGAAGAGTCTTAGCCCATGTGTTGTTCCTATTGTTTTGGCACCAAAGAAGGAGGAGATTGGAGAATGTGCACCAAATCAAGGGCCATAAACAAGATTACCATAAGGTATGGGTTTCCCATACCAAGAAAGGAAGACTTGATGGATTGTTTAGGAGGGGCATGCTATTTTCCTAATATTGACCTCAAAAGTGGCTACCACCAAATTAGAATTAGAGAGGGGGATGAGTGCAAAACTGTCTTAAAAAAAATGAGGGGTTATATGAATGGCTTGTCATGCCATTTGGGATTTCAAATGCACCAAGCCCCTTTATGAGATTAATGAATGAAGTTCTGAAACCCTTCATAGGTAAGTTTGTGGTTGTCTATTTGGATGATATTCTCAAGTTTTTAGTAAGACTAAAGATGGACACTTGCAACATCTAGACTTGGTTTTGAAAAGGTTGAATGAAGAAAAGATGATGATAAATTTGAAGAAGTGTGAATTTATGAAGGAGGATTCTGTATATCTTGGATTTGTGATCTCAAAAGGCTCTTTGAAGATGGATCCCAACAAGGTGGAATTAATTCTCAATCAGCCTACTCCAACATCAGTAAGTGAGTTAAGAAGTTTCCACAACCTAGCTAGTTTTTATAGAAAATTTGTGAAGAATTTTAGTCATATATGCTCTCCAATCATTGACACAATAGAAGGGGATAAAAGAAAGAGATTTGTATGGTCTAATGAGGCAGAATTTTTTTTTCAATATCTGAAACAAAGGGTAGCACAACAACCTATCTTAGCATTTCCTAACTTTAACAAATTTTTCACCATAGAATGTGATGCAAGTGGGTATGCAATTGGGGTAGTATTGAGCCAAGAGGGCATGCCTAATGCTTTCTTTAGTGAGAAGCTCAATGAGGCAAATGAAAATTATTCCTCTTATGACTTGGAGTTATATGCTATGGTGCAATCATTGAAGAAGTGGACACCCTATCTCCTTCCTAAAGAGTTCATTGTTTTTACTGACAATCATGCTTTGCAGTTCCTTAACAACCAAGAAAAACTCAACCATAGACATTTGAAATGGGTGGAGTACCTACAAAGCTTTACCTTTACCATCAAACACAAAAAGGGGCAGTCAACAAGGTGGTAGATGCTTTGAGTAGAAGGACATTGTTGGTTCAAGAAGTTCAATTATAGAGTGTTGAAATCAATGTTTTGAGAGGTATGTATGTAGAGGATGATGAATTCAAAGATATTTATGCTTCTTGTAGTCAATACAATGGCACTTTTCATGAAGACAATTCTGATTTCTTGATTCAAGAAGGTTTACTATTTAAGGGTGCTCAACTTTGTATTCCCAAATGCTCTATGAGAGATAATTTGATTAAGGAGAAGCACAATGGTAGCTTGACAGGTCACTTTGGTGTTGATAAAACTTTGGAACAGGTAAGAAGGCATTATTATTAACCCAAGATGCAAAGTGATGTGAGAAAATTTGTAGAAAAGTGTGTTTTTTGTCAAAGGTCCAAGGGTTGTAGTACTAATGCAGGTCTCTATCAACCATTTCCAATCCCTAATAGACCATGGGAATCCATCATCATGGATTTTGTGTTGGGGTTTCCAAAAACCCAAAGAGGATTTGATTTAGTGTTTGTTGTGGTGGACCGATTTAGTAAAATGGTACACTTTATACCATGTAAAAGTAAAAATGATGCCTCATACATTGTAGGGTTTTTTTTCAAGGAGGTGGTCAGGATTCATGGGTTACCATTAACCATTGTTTCATATAGGGACAATAAATTTGTGGGTCACTTTTGGAGAACTCTTTGGAAGAAGCTAGGCACCAATTTAACTTTTAGCTCTACCTATCATCCACAAACAAATGGGCAGACTGAAGTAGTCAATAGAAGTCTTGGAAATATCCTTAGATTCCTTACAAAAGAACACTCAATACAATGGGATCTGATCCTACCCCAAGCTGAGTTTGCATATAATGACTCTATGAATCAAAGTGTTGGTAAAAGCCTATTTGAGATTGTGTATGGATTATAGCCTAGGGGAGTGTTTGAACTCAAAGATTTGAGTGGAATGGAGAGAAGAAGTGCTGAAGGAGAAGAGTTTGCAGTTTCCATAAAGGAAATACATTAGCAGGTCAGAGAGAACCTTCAAAAGAGTTTTGATAAATATAAACATGCAGACTTGAAAAGAAGAGAAGTTCATTTCAACGTGGGTGACATGGTCTTAGCTCATTTGAGGAAGGAAAGGATACCTAAAGGAAAGTATTCAAATCTACAGATGAAGAAGATAGGGCCATGTAGGGTGGTCCATAAATTTGGAGCAAATGCTTATGAGATAGAACTCCCTCCTGGAGTTGCTATCTCTCCAATTTTTAATGTTTCTGACCTATACCCTTTTAAAGGGACTGTGATTGTAGATACAGATACAGGTACATTAGAGGTTCTAGATGAAGATTAGGTCAAATATTTTCCACCAAGTCAACCATTGAAGTTAGAGTGCATTGTGGATACCAAAGAAGCCAAAAGGACAAGACATAAAGTGTATAATAACTATTTGGTGAAGTGGAAAGACCTTCCTATGGAGGATGCAACCTAGATGATAGAGGAAGACATCAAAAACCATGGTGCAACAGTTGAAGAACTCCTCTCAAGTGGAACTTGATATTTTTGTTTTCCCTGGGAGTATGGTGCAGGAGCACCTAGTCTTCATAATGTAAAAGGGGGGTAAATGTTAGGATTTTGTGCTTGAGTCATGTTTTCATTTATAATAAGGTCTATTTAGACCATGTTTAATCTTTTGAGTCATGTGGGGTCAGTTTTGGGTTTACGTGTCAAGTATTGCAAAAAGTTGCAAAGTTGCTCAAGCAACTTTTGCATTTTTGGCTTTTGTGGAAGTTGAACCATTGGAGTTTCAAATGGTAGTTAACCAATGGTTGTTTTTGTTTGAAAATGTTTAAATATTCCATGTAATGGTCGAAGTAAACTCTTGATGATGTTTTGGTGATCAAACAATAAAAAAAAGCTCTGTTTTCTATGTTTTACATTGTGTTTTTGTTGCCACAAAAGTTAGTACAACCTACAAATGATCTAAATTGTGTTGGAATGGAGGAAGGAATGAATTCAATATAATTTGGTGTTGGTTTCATCTGGTTTCATTAGGATTGGAGTGAGTTAGAAGTAATTTACTAAAAACAAGGAAACCCTAGTTTTGAGGGTTTGTTTGAAGAAATATGAATTAGAGCCCATTCCACTAGTGGAAAAATATAATAAGCGGTGGAATGGAAGTAGATAGGGCGTTTTTCATTTTTTTAGGGTTTGCAGAAGCATGGGATGGAGTTAGGGTTGAGTTTGATGCAACCCTAGTCTAATACCACCATGTATTAGGCTTAGGTTATTAGGTAGACATAGGGTTTTGTTGTAAGGTGATTTGGTGGTTGTTCCAGTTGATGAAATTTGTGTTTTCAAACCTCATGTGATGTGATGGCAGCCATGGAATGAAGGTTTGTAGTTTGGTGATAGTAATTCATATTGTTGCTTTGTAAAACAAGCCTAATTAGGCTTAATTGGAGTGTAGCAGTCCAAAATTGAGGGTGTTACAAAACAACCATATCCAAAAATTTGATATGTTTCTAAGTGTCTTAAAGGGTATCGGGAACAATGTTCACAATTTGGGTATTGGGTTTGCTCTGAATTTTTTTTGGGAAAAACCCTGTTCCGAGTACTACAAGAAGAATTGAAGGTTTTGAGAGAAAAGCACCAAATTAGGGTTTCAAAGTTGCAAAGTTTGTTCATTTGAGATTGTTTTGACAACCTCCACCCTACTCTACATTACTAATCTTCTTGGGCTTTAAATTTTTTTAGGAACCTTGGGGATACCTTTCCTTACATAGATTTACAATGATAATGAAGGTGAATACTTCAATGATAGTCATTTGATGAACATAAAGGGAGTTTGTACAAGGAGATATAGTTGATAACTATATAAATAAATACAATAGGAATAACCAATAAGAATAACCATAACCTACCAATGTAATATAGTAATATGTTTATGCTAACATGCCCCCCTTATTACATTATTCCTACAAATGTATCCCTGAAATCTTAGAATTCACCTTGCCAAGGGACACTCCCTTAAGGATTACATAACAAGACTTGTTGATTACATAAATACAAATTCATGAGAAGATCTTTCCTTGAAGAACCAAATCCTGAATTGGGTGGAACTCCATCAAGCTAGCTCATGACCCTTGAAAGGGTGTAGCTTTGAGTTGAATTCCCAAGTTCTTGGACTATTATTTTCGTGAACTCTCGAATCACAAATTCTCAATTTATTTGACAACAATCTATATTGAGTTGTGATAGAGATCCATCAAGTTGTTTGATGACCCTAAAAAGGGTATAATTCTCGATCATAACTCATAAAATTGCTAGAAAATAATTCATATTGAGTTCAAAACCAAATACCTTACCTATCTCCAAAAACTAAACTTCACAATATATGTATGCTTGAAAATCCATCAGCACCAAAAGAAGAAAGCAAGCAAGAAAGAAAAAATGATTCTCATGCAAAGCACCATCTCAAAGTGAGAAGCTGACTTGAGAAAATGGAAATTCCTCCATCCTTTGATGCCACCAACCTCCATTGTGATGGCTCAAAGTACAAATCCATTCTTAGTATTTATCAACAAGATTACCATCTAGTGGATCCTCATCCTCATCCTCAATACAAACTAAGTTACCTTCATTTGATTGATCTTTGAGATTTCCTTTAAGAACATCTCTGGCTCAAGTTTTACAAGCCCAAGTTGTGTGACCTTTTTCTTATAATAAAAACATTTAATTTCCCCATTTTTTGTACTTGGCGTTTTATTATGAATTCAAGAATATAATGTATTCTCCTATTGATAATCAACTTTTGTGTCTTATCCAATCGTTCTCTTTTCTTTTGCTAAAAGACCTGAAATCATATCTTCTAAAGTTTAGGAAGTTAATTGACTAAGTGTAAAAATAACATTATTGTATTTTGAACTTGTAAATTGTTAACAAGATAGCTTTAGAATCATCATCATCAATTGGAGCCTTGACTTCTACTAGTTGCCTAATGAGAGACCTCAGATTACTTATGTGATTTGACATTGTGATTCCATCTTCCATTTTGAACTTGGATAATTAAAGTTTTAGGGAAAAATTTGCATTGAGTGCACTTTTGCTCCAAACAATTTACTTAGATTATCCCAAATTTCCACTAATGATTTATCTAAAACTATGTGATGTAATTTAGAGTTGAAACAAGCAAGAACATTAATAGCCTTGGCTTTATCATCTCTACTTTTCCAATCCAATAACTTATTTGCATCTGTAGGTGGGTTTTATTCTCTGCTTACTATTCCCCATAAATTTGTATTCGTTAGTTGATTTTGAGTTTTTAGTCTCCAAGTATGAAAACTAAATCTAGAATACTTGTCTAATACATCTCCATAATGTTATATCCCATTTAAATAAATTTAAATCAATCTTTGACATAATATATCTCTTATATAACTACTAAACTCATAATATTAAGTTAAAACCCAATTTAAACCTCACATAAATACTCCACATAGCTCTACATATGGAAAATTTCACATGTAGCACATGATACCATCAAGTGCAACACATTTAATATTTTCACACCTTCAATGGTTATTACATACAACAATTTTTTCTATATTCATACACTAAGCATAATAGCAAATTTGCACTCACCTAGATTGATAATTCTTGAATGATAAGTAAGATATACAAAAGAAAACAACTAACCTCCTATGTTGACCATAAGCATTCTAATCTTGCACAATGTGTCACACACTATAGTTGCATAAAAAAAGTTGTGAGGAAAAAGCCTCCTTAAATCTATCTAGATAAATGTCTTCACCACATAAAAGATAGCAATGCCAGAGATGTAGTTCACCACATCTCACTAACAATGTAAACCCTTATATTAAATCTTGTATGTCTCAATTGACTATTAACAATGATCACCTCTATCATAACCAATTGCACCTATCTACATTGTGTCTTCTCTACACCTAATGATTTAAACCATGGAATGTTGTCTAATAACTACTAAAATTTTATTGAAAGTTTACCATCACTGTGAGCCTTTCATGAAACCTCCATTTCTATGTCGGCCTACAAGAATGCTAACATAGGTGTGGTTCCTAGAATTAAAACCACCATTATATAAACTCCATCGCAACAAAACATATCACAGGTATAGAGATATAATTCACTTTGATACCATATGAAGGTGAATACTTCATTGATAATCATTCGACAAACATAAAGATACTTTATACAAGGAGATATAGTTGATAACTATATAGCTACCTATAACAAACATAACCAACAATAATAGCCATAACCTATCAATGTAATAGTAATATGTTTATGCTAACATATAATTTCTTCCCATTTAAAGGCTTTTATCCTTTAATGTAAGTCAATTTTTTTCTTATATTGCTCATTCATGAACTTCAATTTGATTATAATCTATTGATGTACCTCTTATTCACGTTCTCTATGAAATTTGTAGCTTCTTGGTTAATATGTGAGTTTATTGGAAAATCAACTAAGTCCACAATTCTTTTGGGATTTTCACTATATATAATTTAAAATGAAAAATTACTCATGGAATTATTTATGTCAAAGTTATAGGAAAATTTTCTTGGGGTATCATCAAATCTCATTGTTGAGGGTTATCACCAACTAAACACCTCAAATAACTTCTTAGACTTCCATTTATTTTTATAGATAACAATATTTTTAAAAAGTGAAATTTATTCCATAACACATTTTTTTCACAAAAAGGACAAAATTATAAATTCTTAAACATAGATTCATAACACCAATGGCTAGTGTGTAGATTTTTCTCTATAATTTTTGGTTGTATTTTTTTAATTTATATTTGAAGTGAGATTAATTACAAATTAGACAGGTTTTTTCATAACAATTATATATATATATATATATATATATATATATATATATAACAACAACCTCAATACCTTTCAAAAGGAGAATACTTTGTTTTTTTGTTCACATCATGCTCTGAATGTTTCCTATACTGCACCTCAATTAGTTTATGTTGCTACAAGTTTTAGTGTTGTGGGTTCATTATTTCCTCTGTTAAGGAACTAAATACACATATTTCAACCTGAGGGTATCTTGTTATTAAGCTTTTGCACTCCTTCAAGCGTCCTGGTGCTCTAGTTTCAGCTCGTTGGGCATGTGTTTGTGGGAATCTTCTGGGTAGTGTTGCTATTCAACTTCTAGCTTCAATTCAATTTCTAGGTTGCATGTTGAAGGTAGTATTGCTAGACGTTCAATTTCTAGGTTGCACGTTGATCAAGAGGAATTGCTTTCTTCAAAATTTTGTTGCACTCAACCACAATTTTAATTTCATTCATTTCATCCTCTTCATCACAATGGATCATGGAGTTTATTCCAGGAAATCACAGAGCTCCTTTTCCCATACAATAATGGGAGTTTCCATTCTCCAAAGGATTGGAAAGAGAACTCCTATCAAATATTTTCAAAAATGATTTCTTACTTGTGTATAGGTCCTTGAAATTTTTTATAGGAGATGACATCTTACACCGATCAACATGAAGATTGATATTTTCATCAGATCTGGTGTCAATTTTTGTTGCAAACGTGCTGGATTTGAATCCAAACTACCAAGATATGACAAAACTTGCAAATGTAGTCATTTAGGAAGTGTTCTTGTAGGATAATGCTCTACTCAAGAGCATACACAAGTACAATTTCTGGAAAGGTGAAGCATATGTGGGTGGGATATTCCCTAGGCACTACTTACATCATAAGGCATGCTACAAAAATATATACATTGCGCTGAAAACATCATTGGAGTATGATTCACCCAACCACTTGCACAGAGCTCTTGCTCGCCATTATTTTGAAATAGGGGAAGACATGGAGAGAAACTTCAAAGAAAAATATCATGCTCTGTCATTTCTCCTAACACATCACTGTTATCAAGCAGATAGTGTTAGGAAACAAATTACAAAACATAAGGAAATGGTGTAATCTGTAGAATCACAAGCTGAGAAAAGAAACATGAATGCTTAATAGATCATACCACTCCCACAAATCCCTGACATGAACATTACAACAAATTGTCATTCAACTCCGCCAACACAACAATTTATGCACAAAGGAGAAAAGGGGGAAAGCTCATCTGTAGGCAATGCTTGACAACAAAATCTTCTTGCATATATGTTATTAAATATAAGCATATAGCCAATAATAGTCAGCAATCAACATATATTCAATTGTCTTTTGTATCAAACAAGCTGATATTTTGAATTTTTCCAAGTTGAACCTTTCTGTCTATTGTAAATAGTCAGCATTAGGCTACATACAGTTAGTTGTCTTTTGTATTAGACAAGTTGACACTCTATAGGTTTTGACAACTTGAACACTTGTGTCTACTACATATATGAAGAGCTGGAAAGTATACTTTCAGTTGTGTACAATGTTTTTGTAGCCTATTATATTATTACATAAATATATTGAGCTAGATTAAAGCCTTTTATTTAAAAAAAAAACAATCTCAATACCTAGAGCATAGATATTTTTAAATTTTTCTCTCTATTTGCCTATTTTTCATGTGTGCATTAAAAACCTTGATTTTCGATGAAAACCTATGGTCACTAGAAAATAGAAAATAAATATTATAATTAAATTAAACATATTAAAAAATATACTTATTGGAAAGCTTATTTCAAGGGCTATGATCTTGAAAATTATCTTATCATGTTGATTCCATTTTCTAGTCCAACCCAAGGTTTGAAACAAAAAATCTGATAAAAAATTGAGCACTAAGGTAGAAAGGGAAATCTAAAGGTGTTCATTTGAAGGACCTTCAAATAAATAAAATTTCAAACAAAGGTGTGCAAGAGCCTTCATTTGCAGTTACCTTCATCAAAAGGTCCCTTCCATGTGCAAGAAAATATATTAAAATATTAAATGTTGAAGTAACCTTTGTTCAAAGGTATTTTCTCCACCTCCCCATCCAATTTTTATGTCGGGAACAAGTGGGACTCACTATTGTGGGTTCAAATTAAACTATAAATTATTTTCCAACTTCCTCCATAAGAATCTCTAATTTTTCTTTTAAGAATTGGTGTTTCTATTGTTGGTTATAGTTTCTAGAATACCATGAAACTACACTAGTTACTTCCCTAAATGATCAATGCCACTTGAATTGCACAATTTTTCTTGTTATAAGGTATGGAATGAGATGATTTAGAATATTAGTCCACCATAATAAACACTAAGTCATGCCCTTTGGGTTCATGGTAGCCCTAAGATAAAATATATGGAAATATTAGTCCATGATTCCTTTGGAAAATGTAAGAGTGTTCATAGGCCTATATTTTGATGCCCTCCTCTAGCCAGGTAGAACACCCTTCAAGAAATAAAGATATATCCATATCTCTCCTTGTGCTAGGCCATAATAATTTTTCACTCACTAATCCAACCATCTTGTCTCTTCCAAGGTGTCCACTCAACTTGCTTGATTGCATCTCTCACACAAGCTCTTCTCTCCTTGATTCAAAGGGAATGTAAAATTATGACCCCTTAAAAAGAGTTTTCATCAAGTAATAAAAAGTCTTCAAATTGTTACACACCTAATATAATAGTATTAATGTTTCCAAAATATGAATTATCTATTTATCCACCCTTCATTTCTTTAAACCCAATCAATTAGTGACTCATTACCACTAGTAAATGGTGTCTTATGAAGTGCTATAAAGCTTGATATATTTATTGAACATATGTGAATCATATTTATATAGGAATGAATAAAGTTACTCCAATTGTAATTGTGCAACTACTAACAGTCGTAGGGAGAATATAAATGTGATAAGTAGTATTACGCTAACATCCCCCCTATTACATTGTTCCTATTGAATGTATCATTGAAATATAGAGTTCACCTTGCCAAGGAACCCCCTTAAGGCTTACATAACAAAAAATGTTGATTACAAAACAAATATAGATTCTTGAGAAGATCTTCCTTTAAAGAAACAAATCCTAAATTAGATGGAATTCCATCAAGCTGCCTCGTGACCCTTAGAAGGGTGTAGCTTTGAACCAAATTCTTGAGTTCTTGGAATACCATTTTCTTGGACTCTTGAATCACTGATTCTTGAATTATTCAACAATAATCTATATTGAGCTCTGCAAACATAGGGATCCATCAAGTTGTTTGACGACCCTTGAAAGGGTATAATTATCGATCAAAGTCTTGTAAAGTCACTAGAAAACAATCCATATTGAGTTCAACACCGAATCCCTTACTTGTCTCAAAAAATAAAACTTCACAATATATATATATATTCTTAAAATCCATTAGCATCAACATGAAAAAAAGAAAGAAATAAAAAAACTTCCTATGCAAAGCGCCATCTCAAAGTGAGAAGCTAACTTGAGATGGTGGAAATTACTCCATCCTTCGATGCCACCAAATTCCAATAAGATCCTATTACACTTTATCTGTTCGATGTCTTGGACAAGTCTTTGGAGGCCTCATTGGGTGTAGCAAACATAGCCTCAAAATTCCAAGTATAACTATTTGAAGATCCATTCAAACTATCAAAGGTTCTGTCAAATGTAAGATGGATGGCTCCAAAATCACAAAAAATTGGAATGAACATTCTCTTTTTCTTTTCATACATATGATTAACTCCTACATAAGCCTTTAGCTTAGTGAGCATCGAAGAAACTTTTAATAGCAATGAACACAACAAGGAGGAACATGCTCCTTTTATGGTTGCATTTTCAATCTATAGTCTTAAACATGGCTTTATACCATTTTTGATAAAATAAACATACCTCTCTCTATTACGTGGCTTGTATTCTTCCACCCAATATCCTCTCTTCCTACTTATCCCAGACTTGGACAATTTCTATGATGATTATTACAGACCATTTTAGGCTTTTACATATTCATAACTAGCCTTATGAATCCATGATCTAGATCTTTCTATAGATTCCTCTAAATATCCCAAATGAAACTACTCTAAATAGAACTATAAAATAGTATCAAATGAACTCAAGTTCTCTTATCTTTGAGAAAGATGACCTGTACCTTCCAAATGAAAGCATCCAATTGCATTAGTATTAATAACAATAATGTATCCTTGTAATGCACAAGTAACATGGTCTTCTCATACCATGATTCAAACATTTAGATTGCCAAAAAATGACAAGGGTTGCCACCATTTTCATTCCTTCAAATGTCTACAAGGTCGATGCCACTAGTTTTTAGCTCTCTTTCATTGCTCACATAACTATTTCCTTAACATATCATAATTCATAGGCTCAACAAGTGAATAGTGACAACATCTACATTTTCTCCTCCACATGGCTCTCATTAAACACTTTACTTTAAATAAACCTACCAGTTCAAATGTATAAACCACTGACCATTCTCATTCATGCCTTTGAAATTAGTCTACACTTTTATTCACAGATGTTTGGAGTAACAATTACACCTTCAATATCTTCACTCAGTGAATAGTCCATGTCAAACCTCATTCAATCTTCTACTCACTTGCATCACCCTGTATTTGATACCATATGAAGAGTTGTAAAGCTTGACATATTTATATAGGAATGAATACATCTACGCCAACTGTAACTATGCAACTACTATTAACCATAGGGAGAATAATAATGTGATAAGTATTTTACACTAACATCTTCTACTTAAGGAATTAGCCATGATATTGGTTTTGTCACTATTTTTCTACACAATAAATGTATAGGCCTAAAAGAATAAATCCCATTTGGCATATTTATCAGATAGGTTACCCTATGAATTTATGTACTTCAAGGCTTGATTATTAGTCATGAAAATAAATTTATTGTATACAAGATATTGCCTCCAATATTTTAATACATGTACCATATCTTATAATTCTCTATGATGAGTGAATTTTCTTATCTTCATTTACTTCTCACTAAAAATGCCACAAGTTTTCCTTCTTGGCTCAACACTCTCACAAAAGCTACTCCAGAAGCATCACACTCAATTGCAAAAAGTTTCTTAAATTCTAGCATAACAAGAATAGGTACTTTAGTAACCCTTATTTTAATCTCTTAAAAAATTACTTAATATACTTTTGTCTAAGTGAAGACCATTCCTTTTGTACATAATTAGCTAGTAACACACTATGCCCCTAAAATTCTCTATGTATCTCTTACAAAAATTCACCAGCCTATGAATCTTTTCACCTCAATGATAATTTGAGTGGGCCACTCAAGAATAGCCTTAAATTTTTCTAGATCATGCTCAACCCACCTATTGCAATAGTGCCACTCCAAAACACCAACTCATCTTTACAAAATTCACTCTTTTTAGAGTTGGTAAACAACCTTTTTCCCTAAGTATATGTAGTACCATTCTCAAATGTTATAAATGTTTATCCATAGTTTATCTAAAAGATATCATCAAAATAGATTATAATAAATTTACCTATGTGCATTTAAATACATAGTTCATGGTGCCCATGATTGGAGAATTGGAAAATTTGAATGGCATCACAACCCACTTAAATATTTAAGGTTGTATTCCACTTGTTACCTTCATGAATTAAAATATGATGATATCCACTTTTAAGGTCAAACTTGGAGAATACTTCAGCATGTAAAAAGCAATCTAATTGTTATCATCAGGAGTGCACTTGTGTGCGAAAGCAAAAATACCTTGCAATCCTGCATAACATGGGAATACTTTCAGGTTGTGGGTACCCTATGTTGAAAGTAGACCTCCAGATTATAGGCTGACTTTCTTTATGATACCTCCTAGAAAATACTAACTTTGATGGGAAAAAGGATAGAAGGAAACTTAGAATGAAACCTATCCTAAGAGGTGATACACCATAATTCTAACTGAGATCTGCAACCTGCTTAACTCACAAAACCCTCAACAAATAGATTTGAATATTTCACAACTTAACTAAATATGTGATGCACAAATATTTCATTGGAAAGGGACTGAATTTAGAGCATGCATGAAGGAAAACAAGTATTTTCACAATTTCAAACTAATAAAATTAGCTTACTCAATCCATGACCTACATTAACTATGCATCTCCTTACACCAAATGCTGATTGAATGAGACAAAAATAAAGGATTCCATACATGAATCACATAAAATCATTAGATCATTCATTCATCACATAATATATGAAGTGTTAGGAAGGAATCTGCTACTATTTTATTGAAAATAAAGGAATGTTGCTGTTACAAACTTAGAAAATGGCTACAATATCAACTTATATTTGTAGAATGCAAAGGAAAAGAAGCAAGAACTGAGGAAAATGAAGGAATTTTTCCAATAAATATAATGAAGGCATGCATAATGCGCCCAAGAGGTGAAACTCCAAGCTAATTGGAAGTGAGAAACAGAAATGCATGCTTCTCATGAGAAAAATTAAAAACCAGAGGAAAAGGGGGGAAAAATTGAAGCAATCCATACTGCAATAGATCCAAACTCCACATGATGATTCACTTGACTCAAGTGAACTAAAAAAAGTCTCTAGTTGAATAAAAGTCAAAGGAGATCTCTGAAATTTCTAGTTGCATGCATAAGTTTTAGTTTCACCTCCAAATCTCCTATTTTGCATGATTTTAGTCTCTGCATGACTTTCCCTCTAGTTCACTTTCACTTATATTCCTTGCATGAATTTTGGAAAAGGTAACCATTTAATTAAATATTAAAGATAATCAATCAATGATTATTTTAATATTTAATATGTGATTGTTCCTTCTTTGACATTTGCATGTTAAATGTTTAAGGTAATAAAATATTACCTTTAATATTTAATTTACATTGCTATTTCTATCTAACTCCATGCAATAAGTATAGGTGAAGTGAAGCCTACATTTCAAAATCAATGATAATTTTGAAGTTAGACTTATAAACTCATGGGCTCCCCCTAATATGATTAGGTCTTTTGACCTTGAAGTCATAGACCATTTAAATAATTCAAAATTATTTGGTTTCTTTTTTATGTTAAACAATAGTTAAAAGCACCCATCATTCGAATTAGGGAAAACTTGATAATATTGAACCCTAAATCATTTCCTATTTTTCACATTCATTTTTGATGAACTTGGAGGGTGTTGCCATGCTGCTAGGGTTTGGAACTCAAATCTTCACGTTCTCAACATGTTTCATGTCTATTTTCCTCTGGAAGTCGCTAGAAATTCATGGTAAGTCCTTTATAGTTCATAAATATGAGATTAAACTCCATTTTGAAAGCTTTTTTTCTTGCTTTTAAGCTGCGGCCTGAACTATATTTTCTGATATATTTCTATGGTGTCTTCATTGTTGGCGCCATTTTTTCATTCTGAGGCCGCCATGGAGTTTTTCGACCTAAGCTTTTGGAGGCAGACTCTCTCTGTTAAGGTGCCTGAATCTCCATCAAATCTACAAGGTAAGCTAAAAGTCGGCCCTTCTCATGCTTTTATTTCTGCCTATGAATCCTCCAGGCTGCCATAGCTGAATCTTCATCTCTTGTGTATTTTCCTACAAGGAAATGTATCTTTGCAGCTTCTAAATGTGTCTTCAAAAAGATAATACTTGTTCACTTTTTCTGATCAATTTCGAATTTTTGAGCTTCACTTTACCATTGCTATGTGGTCATGGGCTTATCTCCATTGATGTGCTTGAGGGTTTTAGAAACCCTAAGCCGTGGCTTGAGTATCTAAGAGCTTATTGTGCATTTTTTTGAAACTATGGTGAAGAAAACTCCCTTTGGAAATAAGATTATTCTTTATGCTCTGCTAACCACCTCTTCTTTTGAGAACTTTGCATCCTTGATGTCAATTTCCTCTAGTTCTTCTAATTCTTACGAATCATCATCATCATGGTCATGGCTTGTTTTTTCTCTATTAAAAAATAGTAACACAAGTAGTGTGAGGAAGATCATGGTTTTGCTTGTATACGTCCTCCTTCTGTAAAATATTTCTATCTTAGAAATTTAGCTCAGTGGAATGTTCTCTTTAAGGGTGATAAATGCTACTGTTATGAAAGCATTTCACATTGCAATATTACTATCTTTTAGTGCTAGTTTCATATAGATTGAGGCTGCTCCTCCATGAAATGACTGTCCATCATCTTGCTGATTACTCACCTATTACATTACTATGCTTCTCTATTTGATTGATCCGTTCTTTGTATCATTTCATTTATAATTAATGAGCTCTCATGATTTATGCCTTTAGATTGTTCTATTGTCTTGAATCTGCACCTTTACTGGTAGCTTTCTAACATGCATACATATGCCTTTTGTGTTGGACACTAGGAACACTGAGAGGGGGGATGAATCAATGTTCCACAATATTTGAATTTCAAATTAAATCTTAAACTATCAACAACAATATTAAACTTTAATAGCATCCACAACATATAAACAAAAGGAAACATGCAACCAAATTAAAGAGATAATGTGAACACCATAACACCAATATTTTTACATGGAAACCTTGTTAGGGGAAAAACCACGATGGAGATTAATCCACAAAGTATACTCTATTAAAAGTATGATCAAAAGGGAATGCACTTGCATTCAGGCACACTACCTAGAGCTCACTGCTCAAAATAAGGAAGGCTCACTGCCTTACAAAATATTTGAGAATACAACCAAATTTGAACTGAGAATATAGCATCTATGAATTCCTGGATTTAGTTCCAATGAAGCATATAAAATATATTCTGGACCTTTTGCTCTGCTATGCTTTGCTCTCCTACAAAAATCCTTTTGCTGCACAAAAAAATTTCACTCAATAGATCTTCTGATATTAGTTCATATAGTTGTTCTACACTTTTCACACACACACACCTTCTCACCACTTCATACATTTCCCATAAAAATGAATTACTAATCTCATTTATATATTCACTAACAAGGATTTCATTTCTATATGTCGGCTTTTAAACAAAATATAACATTCTTCCACATGTCGGCTCAAATCACCAATTAGAATTAATGCGTACCCACACAAGTCAGCTAGACTATAGTAGGGACCCAAATCAAAATTCCCAACATAAGAAATAGTTGAAACAACTACTCCTTATACATCTGCGATATGCCATATACACCAGGTCAGCCATAATGAGAAAATAAACAATAGGTCATTCTACCGAATCTCCAAACTCGTACACCGATCAATGCAACATTGTAAAACTTACTAATTAGGTAACATACATGCTTGAAAAGCTTCCCTAGGGATCCACACAACAAAATAATAATCCGGTGAAGTATTCAGACCAACTTACCAACCAGATACTCTATTATTTCTGCTTTCTGCCGGTAGAATACTGTCTTCTACTTTTCTTGCTGGTATGAGCTACTTTTGAACTGCGGACCATACTAAAGACTCCAGTTGTACTAAAGACTCTAGTTGCCATCAATGACAACACTAGCAACCAAAAAAAAATCTCCCAAAGCCATAAGCCAACATTTTGTATGTTGTTTTTCATTCTAGTTGGTGATAGTATAAGTTTTTCCTTGCATTATGTATTTCATTCACTATAAAGTACTTGTTTGATACTTCAACAGTTGTATTACCTGAAAACTTAGTGAATGTTGAAGATCCTTTGCATTGTTAATGTTACTCTACTGATTGTATCCCATTATGCCCTAAAGCATTGTCATATTTTTTCCACTGTACATTACAATGACCCATGGGCTAACACCAAACTCTCGCCATATTGATGACTCAAGAGGACTGCTCCACATGATTTTATGCCCATTTTGCATTACTTAAAATGAAATGAGGTTTAAAACAATTGCATTTTACTTCTCATTTCTTGCATTGAACATTTCTTGAATATTTGCAGTTATCTCTTGCTCTTGATTTGACTTGACTTCCCTTCACTGTATGAAATTGGCATTGGCTATAGATCTTGCTTGACTATTTTAAATTGACTTGAGGACTATCCTCTGAAGGTTTACTTTGAATTTTATTCTTTATTCATCCCTTTAATAAGGCATCATTGACTATTCTTTCATTCTCTCCATATTTACTGTCTTGAAACTCTTTGAGAATAATGAAGAGGGAAAGTTCCTTTCTCCCTATGTTGAAGGCTGTAAGACTATGATTTCCCCTTGATGTTTTGTGACAACAGTCTCATTATATGAATGTTATTTTGATCTTTTGTGTATGCTCTCATGTGTTAATGCATATTGGGAGAGTGTCTCCTTGGTAACATACAATTAAAATACATGTGAAGACTGTAGTACTTATACTTCTCTCTTGTAAATGAGAGAATGCAATATGCTGGGATAGACCCTTGTGGGAGCCACATTTTTCCTCACATACTA